>OVBI01001341.1:0-36306 GCA_900406495.1 Sisymbrium altissimum | reverse complement strand
ACATAAACCTGATTGAACAAAAGTGAATTTGTTCAAGAGATTCTTAATAAATTTTTAGTTTGTTAAACTTTCCAAGTGTATTGTCTTTATTGTTATCTGTGACTGAACTTTCAGTAAGGTCGTACTATACGTATATGTGTTCAAGTAAGATCGTAATATACGTATATGTGAGTTATACTAGAAGCCTTATGTAGACAATGTGCCATTTGGCGAGGTTTTGAACTATTAGAGATCTGCATGAACTATAATTGGGGCTTGGTGTGAGGTTGTCCCATTAGTTCGCTTAGTTTTCACGTATTCAATATCGTTGTATTTTCCATCGAGATAGTAACTTGTTAAAACTTTATTAACATCCGGTAAATCAGTACATTGATTGAGTGAAAATGAAATCAGCTTGAAATTTGATTTAGGTCGATTCAACGTATTACTTCAAAAGATATTGTGTAGTCAAATCACAAACCGAACTTTCATTTCATAACCAGAGCGCGCATAACTCTTCAAAATACAATTCTATTGAAAATTGAGCGACTGTATAAAAGCAAAGGTAAAAAAGGAATATCAAACCCAGTAGATTTAATGTTGCAAGTGATTTTGACATTTTTTGCATAGGAACAACTTAAACCAAAACCGAACGGAAACTATTAAATTAGAAAAGGCACGTCGATCTTGGAAAAGCCTATGAGTTTGCCAACTGCCAACGCTTACTCAAAACTTTGGAAGATCGATCATATTGTTTGATAAGTAATTAAGCAAACTAATAAATTGATTTGTCTGTTTTTTATTGGTCTATGTAATCACTCAATTTCTATATTAATTTTTCTTAAGCAAACTTTCTTTGTTCGCATATTTGGATGCAAGACTTTTCCTTTAAATAAGTAAATATTTGACAGCCAACATACAATAGGATGTTTGATGCGTCTAACTTGTTGGCAATGACAAAGAACAGGAATCCCGTCGGTAAATTTTAATAATAACTCGAAACTCCTATTAATATTCTCGAATAAACCAATTAGTAGTTTAATCAAGATACTAATCACACGTCACGCCACCGTACCGTGTGCCCTTTCAATGGAATATTGGGATGGTCCAGATAATATAAACAACTAAATAAGTAACTACAATTTTGTAAATAGTAATACGTTGTCAGTGCCACCAGGAGCCACATAATTGCTTTATAATTACAGAAGCTATATTAAATTCTTAATTAACTATGTCAAATAATTCGGAGTATGATGAGTATCTCATTTGCCTATATAGTCGACTGTTTATACCTGTTCTTTTATTCTTATTGACAGCATCAATTTATTATTACAAATTATTCTATAGAAACTAATTGCTTCGGTATAAATTATGATTGCATTACATAATTTTTCTAAAATTACGTTTTTAACTGTTTTAATATATGCATACTATAGAAGTTAAGATTTTTTTAAAAAAAAAAAACGTGAAAGCTAGACCAACATAAATGAACACAAATACATTTATTTACGCTGCTTCATGTTTATATATCATAAGAAAATAAAAATATTGTATATTTACATGTTAAACGTAAATGTATAAGTAAATATTTTTCTACACTTATATAATTTAGAGATAAATTAAATATATATGATTAACAAAAATATTAAATTTAACCCAAAAATGCTATCAGTATCGCTCACCTTAGAATTGAATCCTTCTTTCTAAATGCCTAAGGATACAAGTCATCGTGATGAATATAAAAATCATATAATATAATAACTATATATTAATTTATTCGTGATTAAGATTCACAAAAAGGCTATATAAATGGGTATATGCATAAGCAAAGTCATGTATCAAATTCAAACTCTTTCATTCGTTTTATCTCCATCCTCTTCTTTCTCATATATAGAAATCCCTAAAAAGAGAGTAAAAAACAAAAGAAGAAAAAATGAGATTTTGTTTATGTTTATCCTCACGTGGATCAACAGATCGAAATCAGATTTATGAGATAAATGATTATGGACAAGAAAATGCAGTTTTATACTCTGAGCAGCATGATGTTCTTCGAGACTTTGGCTCAGTCTCTTCTCTTTCTGGAGGCAAAGGATTCAACCAAGATGCTGCCATTCTCCACCTGGTATTTCAATATATTAATTATTACTATTCAAAATGTTTAATACATAGTTGTCTTAAGTTAAAAAAAGTTTAAAGAAAATGAATGATATAATTGTAGGGATATGGAACAGAAGAAGGAGCATTATGTGGAGTGTTTGATGGACATGGAGAGAAAGGTGAATTGGTGAGCAAGATCGTAAGAAACCAATTGCCATCTTTATTGTTAGGTCATATGAATAATCACTCAGTGACTCGAGACTGGAAACTTATTTGCGAAACTACGTGTTTGGCAATGGACAAAATAATTCTTAAATTTAAGAACACTCTTGATTGCTCTTCTTCCGGAACTACTGCTGTTTTCGCTGTTAAACATGTAAGTTCTTCTTTTTAAATAAAATCCGTAATATTTTACCAAAATTTCATATTAAATGTTGTTTTGGATAAACTATTTAGTTTGTTATTAGCAATGATGTTTCAATATTCAATGCAAGCATTTTTTACCTTTTTCTACATATATATAACGAAATACAGAATCATTTTTTTGTAATATTAACAACGATATTTGAACAGGGAAATCATGTGATGGTGGCAAATCTTGGAGATTCAAGGGCTGTGATGATTGGAACAAGTGAAAGTGGAGAAATGCAGGTGATTCAGTTAACCAATGACCTTAAGCCAAGTGTTCCAAGTAAGTTTGTACTGCTATGGATAGAGTGATGTTTGTAGACAACGACATTTACCGGTTTCGTATGGTTAAGCAATTTTTTGGATTAATTGATTTTGCAGGCGAAGCAGAAAGAATAAGGAAATGTAACGGAAGGGTGCTAGCTTTAGAATCAGAGCCTCACATTTTAAGAGTATGGCTTCCAAATGAAAACCGACCAGGTTTAGCTATGTCTAGGGCTTTGGGTGATTTCGTCCTTAAAAGTTACGGTGTTATCGCGACTCCTCAAATCTCTATGCATCAAATCACTTCTTGCGATAAGTTTCTACTCCTTGCTTCCGATGGGGTACGTATATATACTTTCCACTATGGATAAACCAATCTAAGAGAATAACAAAACCGAAACAAAATAACCAAATCAAAATTTAATATGAAACATAATTTGATTTTAAACTAGCTCTGAACCGCAGTTAGCTTATATAAATTAGAGTCTATGGTGGATACTATTATTATAAATAAAAAAAACGAACCAGATTACAAAGCTGGAGTAAATTCATAACTGTTTTCTCTTTAGGCCCAACCGTTTAAAGACTTTCTTGACTACAAACTATAGCCCAAATTTTTAATAACGATATAGTATGGTCCACGTATATAATGATTTTCTTTCTCTTGTATTAAAGGTGTGGGATGTCCTTAGTAACGAAGAAGTGGCTACAGTGGTAATGAAATCAACGAATGAGGTAGGAGCGGCCAACGCGGTGACAGAGGCGGCCACTAATGCATGGAGGCAGAAATATCCAACGGCTAAGGTTGATGATATCTCGGTCGTGTGTCTCTCTATTAACAGGAGACATTTTCCTCAGCCGCGTATATAATTAAACAACCCAACTTGCGGAAAAAAACAAATAATGACTAATCAAAGATGGATGACACGACAGCTTACTCAGACTTCTGTGTTTTCCTTATGAGTGTGACTGTATGTATATATACCGTTTGTATGATAAGTTTTGTGATTATTAATTAGGAAGGGAGTGATAGAGCTGTTAAGAGTGGCGTGTGTCGTGGGATAAAAGCAACAAAGGTTTTTGACATTTTGGACACACGTCATGAGAATCTATCTATAATTATTGGAACTTACCGGAATAATTCAAATTTGTTTTCAAGCTCTCTTCTGGTACTACTATATAAATTTGATAATAACATCTAACAAATATGATTTTGATTGCTTAGATTACCAGTTAAGTTAGTGGAGGAAAATAATCGAAGAAAGAAACAAAAGCCGAAATATCCAAAATAAAATCTTTGTTGCTTGCTAGAGACTTATAAAGAAAAGATTCCTTTCACTCTTATAGTCTTATGTATTTTTTGTGACTCTCACTTTCATTTATATCTTTGTTGCCCCCACAAACTTTGGCGATCCATCTGACTAATTATAGTACATGAATTTTAGATTCCAAAAGATGGGATAAATATCCTACGGTTATAGATGACCCTAGTGTCTAGGAATTTGGTCAATGAAGAACGTAACTAATTATGGGTGTATATGACAACAATCGGTTTGCTACCTTTGCTGTACTGGAATGTTCAAAGTTGTTAGTATCTTATGATTCGAGTTATCTAGAAAGTTTTTACGGAATTCACCCAACAAACTTTCAAAAGATTCAAAAAAACTCACAGATTTATTTTTGTTTATTCTAGATTTTATATCAAAATCCAAACTAATTGGTAGAATATTTTTTAGCCATATTTATAGCTAAAGTATTTTTCCCCCGTAACATTCATACCAAAACCTACGTATTAAACATACTATATAATTTCAGTTTCATTTCTGAAATTTTATTTTAAAACTTTGACAGATATATAGTCGGATATATAAACCATATGTCAACATAAAAACATTAGATAGGACATGATCAAAAATTAAGGAGAAAAGAAGAAGCTAAAACTAACAGCATGAGGAACCATTTGAAAGAATTACAGAAATTAATCTTTCAAACGGTCAAAATGAATCAAAAATTTTACATAGAAGATAAATCTTTTATGAAGAATAACTCTCTTGTTGGAAGAAGAGTACGTATCTATTCTGAAGGCAAAGAATGATTCTCCAACACCGTCTTTTTCATCCAATGAACTCTTTTCCCACATATTGGAAGAAAAACCAAAACTACGTACCAATTATATGAATCTAAAATCACGGGCTGTGAAATCTCATATTCAAAGGAACATTACCTTGAAGATAGTAAGCGAGTAAACCATGTTTCAAAGAACATTTTTCACCAAAAAAAAAGTGAAAACAATTTAGCTTTTTTGCGATCTTCTTGGCGTTGCTAATCAAAGAATAGAAAAGCAAATCTCAACAATTTGAACATAAGAACAAAAATATAAATGGAAAGAGAAAAGCCAAAGGAAAGAAAAACAAATTTTGAAAACGAGCAACAAACGGCATCATGATTAGTCGCATATAGATAATCTTTGCAAACCAATGTTCAAAAGTGTTATTTTGTGATAAATTTTCCAAAATGTGTCTAAATGTGCAAATATATATATTTTAGAACTAAAATAAGTAAATATGTAATTTTGGCTTGCGTGTTTATAAAAGTAAACTAGTTAGACGTGGGTTCGTTGTCCGATAAGAAGATTCATTATTTTGTTTGATTAGTTGACAAAACAAAACAAAAAACAGATAAAAAGATTCATTACTTATAATAGTCCCCGGCGATTAAAAGATTCGTATCCACGTCACCATACGCCGGCTAATATCCTAAAACTGGCCCCAACGATGACTTCTGTCGCCGTCGCCTTACCCCTTTTCGCTCTGTTGCTCTCGTTAATTGCCGTCTCCGCCGCCAGACAAGGTCCTGATGATGTCATCAAACTCCCGTCGCAAGCTTCTAGGTTCTTCCGTCCTGCTGAGGACGGCGACGACTCTTCAGCCGGCACTAGGTGGGCTGTTCTAGTCGCTGGATCGAGTGGATATTGGAATTACAGACATCAGGTATTGTCGGGATTCTCCGTTTATCGATAAAGCTTGCTCCTTTCTGTAATCAGAAGTACGAATTGTTATAACCCTCGAATGCTTAGTGCTGTATACGATTCTATCTAAAGATCAAACATGAGTTTTGTGATTGTAGATGTTAGGATCAGTTCTGAGAATCATCAGCTGAATCTATTTATGTTCTGAATTTTGCAAGTAGTTCAGTCTACCCGGATAGTTTTGGGCATCTAAGTCCAGAGGATTCATGAGCTTACTCTAGCTTAGTGTGAACTCTTAGAAGAGTCTTTTTTATTTGGTTTTAGATACTTAAGAGTTTCTAACTTTTCAGGCCGATGTTTGTCATGCTTATCAACTTCTGAGGAAAGGTGGATTGAAGGAGGAGAATATCGTGGTTTTCATGTATGATGATATCGCAGATAACGAAGAGAATCCGAGGCCTGGGATCATTATCAACAGCCCTCATGGAAATGATGTTTATGAAGGAGTTCCAAAGGTCTTTTAGCTAGTTGCTCACGGTAGATTCTATCAAAAATGGTTTTAGGCTTAATTGGTTGGGATTTTTGTTCGTATGGCAGGACTACACTGGAGATGATGTTAATGTTGATAATCTGTTTGCTGTTATCCTTGGAGACAAAACTGCCGTTAAAGGGGGAAGTGGGAAGGTTGTGGATAGTGGTCCAAATGATCATATCTTCATATTCTACAGCGACCATGGTGGTCCTGGAGTTCTCGGTGAGTTTGGTTAAACGCAGAAAGTAGGATGCTTTTGACCAAAATATATTGATGCTTTGTCTTCATCTTTTATTTGTAGGGATGCCGACTTCTCCTTACTTGTATGCAAATGATTTGAATGATGTCTTGAAGAAAAAACATGCTTCCGGAACCTACAAAAGCTTGGTAAATCGCTGAGGTTTCTTATGATATGTTTTTGTTGTTGGTATTGCCTGCGTGAGTAATACCAAACAAGCAAACCTGCAGGTGTTTTATCTCGAAGCTTGTGAATCTGGAAGTATATTTGAAGGGCTTCTTGAAGAGGGTTTAAACATCTACGCCACAACTGCATCAAACGCAGAAGAAAGCAGTTGGGGTACCTATTGCCCCGGAGAGGAACCTAGCCCTCCACCGGAGTATGAAACTTGTTTAGGTGACTTATACAGTGTTGCCTGGATGGAAGATAGGTAAGCTGAAGAATCCCTATACGCTAATATCTGTAGCAGTGTTCTATTTCTCAAATTCAGGGTTTGTCCTATATTTTCATTCTGATGCTTTGTTTAACATGCAACAGTGGTATGCACAATCTACAAACTGAAACTCTGCGCCAACAATATGAACTTGTAAGCGTCTAGTTTCTCTGCAAAGCCTGTACATTAAATTGTTAGCAAGTGTGTGTGTCATAAGTTCGTCTTTGTGTTTTCAGGTGAAAAGGAGGACCGCAGGTGTGGCTGGGGTGACTTACGGTTCTCATGTCATGCAATATGGGGATGTAGGACTTAGCAAGGATAATCTCGACCTTTACATGGGAACAAACCCTGCCAATGACAATTTCACCTTTGTGGATATGAATTCACTGACGCCACCTTCAAGAGCTACGAACCAGCGTGATGCAGATCTTGTCCATTTCTGGGATAAGGTTCTTTTGTCCACATAACTTTGCAAATATTAGATACTCAGTTGTTTCTCTAGTTTTGGTTAAGTGCTTAATACCATTCTTTTTCGTGTTGTTATTTTCGTGTAGTACCGAAAGGCACCAGAAGGTTCCATAAGAAAAACAGAAGCTCAGAGGCAAGTCCTTGAAGCCATGTCTCACAGACTTCATGTCGACAACAGTGTGAAACTCGTCGGCAAACTCTTGTTTGGCATTTCCGAAGGTTCTGAAGTGCTAAACAAAGTACGGTCTGCTGGACAACCACTCGTCGATGACTGGAATTGTCTTAAAAATCTGGTAAATAAATACTTTTTACTTGCCAATCTTATCATTAGCTCTTTACATCATTGCAACGAGATTCAGAGAATCTCTCTGTATATATATGAGGTCAGTATTGAAAAACGTATTGACATGATCATGGAATTACATCGATCATAATGTAAGATAGAAAAGTCAGTTTGTGGAGCCCAGCACTGTATTATTAGCGAGGCTGCTGAGAAATTAGACACTTGCGTTGCTGCTGACGTTTCAAATTCCTACTCGTTGACAGATGTTAATATAGATAAGAAAACACATAACCCTCATCGTATGTGTAGGTGAGAGCTTTTGAGAGACACTGTGGATCGCTGTCTCAGTACGGTATCAAGCATATGAGGTCCTTCGCAAACATCTGCAACGCAGGGATCCAAATGGAGCAAATGGAAGAGGCAGCTTCACAGGCTTGTACCTCAATCCCACCTGGTCCTTGGAGCTCTCTTCACCGCGGATTCAGTGCTTAAAACCCTGAGCCCCCTTTGCATTTGTTTACACTAGCAGTACTAATACCCAAATATTCCTGTTTCGATTTGTAATGTTTGAATCATTAATCTCTGTATATCATATCCCACTTCAGTGTGTAATACAAATTCTCCATATGCTCTGTACAAATGTGTGTGGAAACTTAAGTTAATGTATAGAAGGATTGTTTGTTATATATACATTCTCCTAGCAAATTCTCAACTTTGTGATGGCTTTTGTAGACGGAAACAGCTGAAGAACAAAGGAATTGAGTTTCAGAACATGGGAATTTTATTAGAACTTGAGAAATGATCCGATCTTCTCATGGTTTTTACATACACTAAGCGTGTAGAGAATCAGAAAATAGAACAACAGACGCCTGATTTTACTTGGTGACGCTGAAGCTTGCACTGAATTTTGATATCATAACCGGGCACTCGCCCTTCTCATCGTACTCTGTGAATTCCTCTCCGCTCGACAAATCAATGTCATCAAATTTGGTTCCAGATTCCTGTTTAGGCCAAAAAAACTCAACTCATGAGAGCTTATAGGAGTGAGCACCAGCGACTATACTGGAAACGAAGGTAGGAGTTTTTGGTTCAGAGAAAGTGTTGTAAGAAATGAGAAAACTAAGTGTGACCGTTACAACTTACAGCTTCAGCTTTCCAAAATCCACCAAATCCGAAATCGATGGGTTCATAGCCTCGACAGTCAAACACCATAAGGGGAGCATGTTCTCCAGCCTCAGAATCTTCCAGAGTGAAAGGTCGACCTTTTCCCGGAATCATTGTGACATTCCCTTCCCTTCCGCAGAACTTACACTGAGTTATGACAAACCATCAAATTCAAAGTACTAAAACTATTGTGCAACTGGAGCAATTAGTTAAAAGCAAACTACACACACAAAAAAGAAGGTAATCATCTAGCAGAGAAACAGATCAATTACTGCCAAAAGTCATAGCAGGCAATATACTAGGAATGGATTATCCAAGCGCAACCTAGCGAACAAAAAACTTAAGTTGTATAAAACCGTGTCAAGGACATAGGATATGTTACAACATAGCTCTGATCCCTTAAAACCATGAAATATTGGTCCCAAACCACAGCCAATATTTGCCTCCTGGAATTTTGAGACCAACTTTTTTTGGACACAATCAACCAAAAGCACAAGGAATGTATTCGAGCCATGCATAGAGTGAATGGTATCATGAAAGAGTCAGGAACAAGATTACCTTCTGAACAAGATGACAAGTACCTCTACCTCCCGGAGGAGTAAACGTCTCATTCAAAGTCACACAGGTTTCTTTCTGAGTCACCTCTCCGCATCTTTCACATTTCAACTAATACCCAGAGAAACAAAAAAGATATTAATCATACTAGATTAGATTGAGAGTTGTTTCTTCTACTCAATCAAGCTCAATCACTAAGGCGAAATTGAAACCCTAAACAGGAAAGGACCTAAGAAGCTTTACTAAATCCTACAAACACCATGAGCAGTTCAATCAAAACCCAATTAAAGCAAAAGAATCAGGAAGCCTGCGTAGATGGAGGAAACCTTGAAGAGGTAAGGGAAGTTGGGATCGTCGCAGCCACCGGAGGGCTGGAGATTAGTGAGATTCTCTAGATCAGCTTTGATTTTAAGCACATAGTTCACCATTTTCTTCTCTGACTCTCCCCTCTAAGGATTCTCCTTCTGCTTGCGCCTCTGATCGTGTCTGTGCTGGTATTAGGGTAAACCAGAAATTAGACGGTCTTCTTCTTCAGAAAATCCGTACTTTCCGGGCGGACCACTAAATTCGATCCGGTTATCGCACTAATCCCAACACAATTAATAAGAAAAAAAAAAACACCATAACCAAAGCTCCATGATGATTAATCAAGAAGATTTGTTCCTTGATCCCACTGTCCAAGAGCAAGAGGTTATTATTATTCATTGGTCAACATGGTGAAAATGAAAAAACCATCAAATTAACCAACTAATGGTTACATTTTTCAGTTCTAGCGTTGGAAGAATATGATTTGATAATATATATCAGGTTTTCTTCAAGGCTTGTGTGGACTACCATTATTAGCCCAACCCAAGAACTCGGCCATTTATAATTCTGAATCTTTTCAAAGTCACCAATAATAACTTTTTCTTCGAATGTTTTTTTTTTTTTTTCTCATATAAAAGCTAATTCGATTTTCATTCACAATCGTACAAGATAAAATGATTTTGATTTTTGAGACAAATTTCTCTAACAAACAATAGCTAACTAAAATTAGGTTAGATCAACATTTTCTTTTCTACTACAAAACACACGTTACAAAATCTATTCAAAACAACTATCTACGGAACGCTTGCTCCTATGCTACGCTTTGTTTCTTTCTGACATAAAATGTCACACCGCAAGAAAGAAATAAAAACAATGTAGAGCTCGTGCGAATAGTGGGAACGCACCAACACGCAACCTCTTTGAGGAATCCCTCAACAACCAAACACGTTGAACAAAAGTCAATCTATTGTCTTGCCATTTGGCTTGATGTCGGCTTCGAAAAGCCACACGTACGTAATGTACATAGCTTCATTCCCAATCAATCCCAAAGTATTCCCTTTAAGTCGATCCGCGCGTCATCACTTCCATATTATAGTCGTCATTATCCTTTTACTTTTGTAATCAATAATTTATCATTACGTGACAGATACTATCTATTCTACATTAATCTCCACACACATAAAATACAGTCCAAAAGAAAAAAAAACAGAAATATCATTATACTCTTGGCCCCTCTTTGTCTAACCGTTAAACTATCACTTTCACAAAAACCCCTAGTCACTTTGACATTTTTTTATATATGTACAAACATATTCGATTTCTAATTTTCCAAACTTAAATTTTAATCTGGTATGTTTGTATATAACGCACAACAAAAATATATGCTACTTGAAGCCGGGAAAATAATTTAATACTTGAAAATTGAATAGCACAAAAAGTGAAACTTGGACTTGAAATTTGGTATAGTGAAACTTTATCCCATATGTTCTACGGTCAACAACAAGTGGATATAAATATTTTTAATACTTTGTTGAAAAACCAAGTGAAGTACTTTTCTTTGTCTCGGGAAATATTTCTATTTTCTGTCAACAAAGAAAAAACAACATTAAAAGACAATTTTGCAGGATCAATTTTGATTTATGAAAGCTATAAACAATCGATTAATGAAAACACAATTTGTTTTTTTCTTATAACCGGGAGCATTGAGTATTTTTTTTTTTTACTATATGAGCCAATTACATTGGTCAATTATAAAAAGACCATGAGAATAAAAAAAATACTACATACTACACATAATTATTTTTCATGAAACCAAAATAAGATTCCGAAACCCTACCCATCAAAACTGAATTCATAATCAAACCCAAAAGTAGGATATACTAAAAACGATATCCCATAATTGCAATCGAAACTCTAGACCCAAAGTCTAACTTACACAACCAACAGAAGTCCTTACATTTTCGAAATATTGAGCATCTTCTTAAGTTCAAAAACCATATAATATTTCCAGATGCGTAAAAGCGAATTTTAATTAAATGAAGAGTTATAAACTTAGATTCTTTTTTGTAAAATTTGGATAGTATGCAGATTCCTTTTTTTTTTGTTGTTGTTGCATTTTCCCTTTCCTTCAACTGAAGTTCTCCAAATATCGTTAACAAAATTACAAAAGAGAAGTATAAATTTAAGACAGGGATTAATTAAAGTAAAGTTTGAAGAGCCAAACAAAAAAGGTTATGAAATTCAGTTTGGTTGTTTTAAAAAAACACATGTAATAAACTGATTGGTAAACAGAAAAAGAAAGTCTCACGTGTAACGCGAAAGCTAAAAGCTTTCTAAAAATTTCTCCACCATTTACCAAACAAAGCGCGCCTCTCGCTTCCTTTCAACCTCTTCGCTCTCTCTTCTCTCTCTCTTCTCTCTCTCTCTCTAGACAAAAGCAAAGTTATCTTCTTCTTGTCTGTCGCTCCTCTGTTCAGACGCGACGCAGAGCAGCACCACCATCTGTTCAAAAGCTCTGTTCTCTCATAAATCCTCCCAATTTCATTATTTAATTTTTTGGAATTGCAATTTTGAATTTGTGGTGTAGAGAGACGCAACGGTTACATTTGGTTAAGAGCTCTTTGGTTCTCCGAATCAAATAAAATGAATTCGTTTACGTGGAATCATGTCTTCTCTTGATGATTTCGATTCTCGTTCGATGGTGAGATTCTGTCTCCGTTTCATCATCCTCCTCTACGTCGTAACTGCATCTCCTAAACTAATCGCGTCGCGGGATGAGACTGCGATTCGATTCTACAATCCTCCGACACCTTCTCCGGCGCCGGAGCCTCATCCCGATGATGATTCGTCGGTCTCCTGTGTTGATGACCTAGGCGGTGTTGGCTCCTTGGACACCACGTGCAAGCTTGTCGCCGATTTGAATCTCACACGTGACCATTACATCACCGGTAAAGGTAATCTCGACGTCTTGGCCGGCGTTAGATTGGTTTGTCAGTTTCCAGGATGTTCCGTTACTGTCAACATCTCCGGGAATTTCTCTTTGGCTGAGAACGCGACGGTTATCGCCGGAACTTTCCGTCTCGCGGCGGATAACGCTGAGTTTGGGATTGGCTCGGCAGTGGACACCACCGGATTGGCTGGAGAACCGCCGGAGGGGGCCAGCGGTACGCCGGAGGGAGTGGAAGGAGCCGGTGGAGGGTACGGTGGAAGAGGTTCTTGCTGCTTGTCTGATACGACCACGAAGCTCCCGGAGGATGTGTGGGGTGGCGATGTCTACGGCTGGTCGTCTCTTGAGAAACCGGATATTTATGGTAGCCGAGGTGGCTCCACCAGCAATGAGGTTGATTACGGTGGAGGTGGCGGCGGAACGGTGGCCATTGAGATTTTAGGGTATGTGAGCCTAAACGGCAACGTTTTAGCTGATGGGGCCAGTGGAGGAGTTAAAGGTGGTGGTGGGTCCGGCGGCAGCATCTTCGTCATGGCCCATAAAATGTAAATCAACTCTTTATTTTTTTTCTTTTTCACTCTTTTATTTGTTAGCTCTTCTTTAATTAATCTAATGGTTTCTTTCTTTCTTTCTTTAATGGGAAAGAGTTTTGATTTCTAAAGGCTTTGCATTCGTTTAGTGATGTTAAGAAAAAGATAAATAAAAGAGTTGACTCTTCTGCTTCCACATTTGGTGGTTGGTAGTAACTTAATGCAAAGGTTGTTTAGGAAATAAAGTATTTTTTCAACTCTGTTGAATTGTGGCCAATGAATCCTTTTAGTTATTGCTGCATTTAGCATCTGCCTTTTTTGAACCCACTGTTGTTTGCTTTGCTAGTGAAGAAGACAAGAAAGCTTTAAACTCTAATGAGTTTTAGTTACATTTATTGTTAGAAACCACTGGTCTACGCATTGTATCATGCTACCCCCATTTTATGGGTTGATGGATTTTGTATGGCTTTGGTTGATCATCTGTCCAAGTACGGAGTTAAAATAGCTTATAGATATGAACTCTGAAAATACTGTTTTGGCTAATGCCACAGGGCAGGAAATGGTCGTATTAGTGCATCTGGAGGTGATGGTTATGCTGGTGGAGGTGGCGGACGTGTGTCGGTCCATATATACAGCCGCCATTCTGACCCCAAAATCTTTATCAATGGTGAGCTTCAGTTTGGTTATATAACATTCAAATTGATATTGTGATGATACTCGGCTGTGAAGTTTCTTGACAACTCATCTTGGTGGTCCCCGCTTTTGTTGAATATGTATTTGTGACAGTTCAATTTTAATCTCCTTTTTGTAGGAGGTAGTAGTTTTGGTTGTCCAGATAATTCCGGAGCTGCTGGGACTCTGTATGATGTTATTTCAGAGAGCTTAACTATTGACAACGAGAATAAGACAACATATACAGACACTCTTCTCCTGGAGTTTCCTTACCATCGCCTTTTCACTAATTTGTATATCCAAAATATGGCAAAAGTTGCTGTTCCCTTGCGTTGGAGCCGTGTCCAGGTTTGTGAAAATTAGATAGATTCTTGATTTTGTAGACATCATCTCTTGCTCACTGAAGCCATGTGATTAGTTTCCTGGATTATATCTCCTTCGATGAGTACAAAGTTTTTATTTTTACGTAAAAGTTATGTTTGCGACGATATCTCCTTTAACTTTGTACCATCTCTCTTCTAATACCAGTTTATTCGTCTCTGCCAAAAAATGTGAAATGTTGAGGTCCTATTACTAAATTTGCTTAGAACCTCCAAGAATGTTGTTTTACTTCCTCTAGAGATTTATATATTTTACTGGTTTTACAGGTTCAAGGATTAATAAGTTTGTCAAATGGTGGAGAGTTGAACTTTGGTCTTCCTCGTTATGCTTCTTCGGAATTTGAATTATTTGCTGAGGAACTCTTGATGAGCAATTCTTCTATCAAGGTACCCGTTTAATTTTGAAAAGACACATGAATTTTGAAAACTCGTTCAGTTGTTATTTCTTTTATGTACTATGCTGATCTCTATGCTACATATCAGGTGTTTGGAGCTTTACGTATGACAGTCAAGGTGTTCTTGATGTTGAAGTCAAGAATGTTTATTGATGGTGGTGGAGTGACAATTTTGGGAACTTCAATGCTCGAAATTAGTAATTTGTTGGTGCTCAAGGTATTCCAATTATATTTAATAATATGTTCTTCATTATATTGCTGAATAGTAGACAACTTTGATGTTCTATAATTTGTTTTTACTTTATATAGGAGTCATCTGTGATACAATCCAATGGAAACCTCGGAGTACATGGGCAGGGTCTGTTAAACCTAACAGGCTCCGGAGATACAATTGAAGCACAGCGTCTAATTTTGTCTCTGTTTTATAGCGTCCAGGTAAGAAAGATAATCTGCACCGTATTTTTTGTGGGCTGTTACATTTAGTGTGACTAGGTACAGGGTTGAAGCTTTCATTTATGGTTCTCTGAACTTATATACCGGGTTACCTATTTCGGGTTCCCCACTATCTTTAAGAAGGAACAAAATGTAACTCCTTTCTATATTCAGGAACACTCTGTTCAGGATATATATGAGTTCAGACATAGGTAAACTTGTAGGTTGACAAAATGTATTCCTTGCTAACCGTTACTTTTATAATTTGTGAAGGTTGGAGCTGGAGCGGTTTTGCGTGGTCCTTTTCAGAATGCATCAACTGGTGGCCTGTAAGTTCCGAAGGTTCGGATGATCCTTCCACAAAAGTCATTTATCTTTTATAGCATTTTGTTTTGTTGTACTGAGCCTGTAAAATTTTGTTATGTTTGGTTTATTTTAAAGTACTCCAAAGCTTTATTGTCAACGCGAAGATTGCCCTGTTGAACTACTCCACCCGCCGGAGGATTGCAATGTCAATTCATCTCTTCCATTCACTCTTCAGGTGTTTGTTTACAGAAGAAATATGAATAGGATGGGCAAGATGGTTTCATGTTCTAATATGTCTCTGTTGCAGATCTGCCGAGTTGAGGATATTACTGTTGAAGGTCTCATCAAAGGATCTGTTGTACATTTCCATTTGGCAAGAACCGTAGTTGTTCGATCTTCTGGAACAATAACCGCAGACGGGATGGGTAGGCACACATACTCATTGAAGATGATTCTCCTGATTTGTGTCTACTTTCTATAATTTTTATTTGTAATGTAATCAAGTTTTTGAGAAATTTAATTATGCACACAGGGTGCAAAGGTGGAGTTGGGACAGGTAGGTTTCTGAGAAGCGGTATTGGGAGTGGTGGTGGACATGGCGGTAAAGGCGGAAGCGGGTGTTACAATCATACTTGCATCGAGGGTGGCGATTCTTATGGAAATGCAGATCTACCGTGTGAACTTGGCAGTGGAAGTGGAAATGAAGAGTCAACAGATTCAGTTGCTGGTGGAGGAATCATTGGTAAGTTATGTTGCATATTTGTTATTCAATATTTTCAAATTTCAGATTGTGTCGGCATATAACCACTATCTCTTTAGAGAAGTGATTGGTTCGTTTCGACATGTTTCTTTCCAATATTCTAACTGTTTCTGAAATGTATATCTCCTAATAAGTTTTTTTCTTACCAATTTGTGAAGTGATTGGTTCACTTGAGCACCCACTTTCAAGCTTGTCACTTGAGGGCTCGATAACAACTGACGGTGAAAGTCCCAGGAAGACGCTGAAAACCGTAAGTAATACAAGTCTAGGACCTGGTGGTGGTTCAGGTGGAACAGTACTTTTGTTCTTGCGCACACTTGAAATAGCGAGGTCTGCGATTCTCTCTAGTATTGGGGGAAATGGTAGTCTAAAGGGAGGTGGCGGGGGAAGTGGTGGAAGGATTCATTTTCATTGGTCAGACATTCCAACTGGTGATGTCTATCATCACATTGCCAACGTAAAGGGAAGAGTTTATGTAAGGTTTGTCATAAGAAGTTCATACACAACAAACTTTGTTCGTAGTACACAATTCATTCTTTTTCTATAACCACTCTAATTTCTCTTCTTAATGCGTTTTCGATACATAATTTCTGATTTTTATAATTAATTACAGAGGAGGGTTGGGTGCCAGTGAAGATAACGTTGGAGAGGCAGGAACTTTAACTGGTAAAGCTTGTCCACAAGGGCTCTATGGTCTATATTGCGAGGTAGTGTTCAACTTCCGTCTGTGTTATTGTTTCTGTCCATTTTAACATTTTGGGTTTTATCCGACCTCTAACTCCATTGGTTTAATACGCTTCAACCACCTACATGTTTCATTATACTACAGGAATGTCCTGCTGGAACTTATAAAAATGTTACTGGATCTGATAAAGCTCTTTGTCATCTTTGTCCGGCTAGAGATCTTCCCCATCGTGCTGTATATGTTACTGTTCGAGGTACTTCTGTATATGTCTATGACCTTGAATCGCATAACTTTGTTGAAAAGTGCAAGCCCATTTCTTCAGCTTTAAATGAATGGAAAGACCTTATTTAATGAGGGATATTGATTTTCTGTGCAATGTGTTTTTTCTGTCATTGTTTGTTATTATCCTCAGTATGTCTGATACATATGCGTTTGTTGTGTTTTACTTGTTTCTTGACAGGTGGTGTTGCAGAAGCCCCTTGTCCATATCAATGCGTTTCGGATAGATATCACATGCCACACTGTTATACTACACTGGAAGAGTTAATATACACATTTGGTGGACCCTGGTTGTTTGGCATTCTTTTAATAGTTGTGCTCCTTCTACTAGCACTTGTTTTCAGCGTCGCCCGAATGAAATTTGTTAGTGGCGAGGAGCTGCACGGGGGTGCTACAACCCATCATGGCTCTCAGATCGATCACTCATTTCCATTCCTCGAGTCATTGAACGAGGTTTGCTTAGTCTTTCTCTTTAATCATGAGTCCTTTCAATGATCCCTGCTGAGTTTGCTTGTAGAACTGAAACCCGTCTGGATGAATTCAATTGTAGAGAGATATCATGTGTATGGAACATAGCAAGTAACAAATTAGAGGTTGGTTGTTGTCTTTAGAGGGTTCTGTTGACAGATAAATCTGAAGATAATCTTGTCCAGAAAGATGAATATTTAACAAATCAAATACAAAGGAACTATGTTTTGCTAGGCTATAGCAATAATCAACCTCCACTCCTTAATCTGTGTCTCAATTGAAAAGCTAGTTCTCATTTATAGTTAATATTTGTGTTATCTTATCCAGGTGATGGAGACAAGCAGGGTGGAGGAATCACAGGGCCACATGCATAGGATATATTTCTTAGGTCCTAATACTTTCAGTGAACCTTGGCATCTTTCCCATACTCCCCCAGAGGAAATAAAGGAAATTGTGTAAGTTCGTTATTACCTTTTGACGATAGTGTGTTCATGCCGGAAAATTGTTTGTGAAATAACTTTTGCGTTGGTCTCCTTATTAAAAATTTTCTTCTCCAGGTACGAGGCTGCGTTTAATGGATTTGTTGATGAGATCAATGCTGTAGCTGCATATCAGTGGTGGGAGGGTGCGATTTACATCATGCTTTCAGTTCTTGTATATCCTCTTGCGTGGTCGTGGCAGCAATCACGTCGGAGGCTGAAATTTCAGAAACTCCGTGACTTTGTTCGATCAGAATATGACCATTCTTGTCTACGCTCATGTCGTTCAAGAGCATTATATGAGGGGATAAAGGTACATATTTTATCCATTAGAAAGGAACATAAGGGCTAACCATAGTTTAAGTGAGAATAGGAGGATCAGTGGTTACAGTCAAGAGATTTAAGCTTATGTTCTCCTCAAGTTGCATACGCTTTCATGTTATGTTGACCTTTATATTAGTTAACTATTTTCTTAACCTTTTTTTTATTGTTTACAAATGGAGAAAAAAATCTGGTAGAAGAATCATTGGAATTTGTGATGTGAATGTGCAGGTAGCTGCTACCCCTGATTTAATGCTAGCTCATCTAGATTTCTTCCTTGGTGGCGACGAAAAGAGAAACGATCTTCCTCCTCCGGTTCATCAAAGATTCCCAATGCCTTTAATTTTTGGAGGCGATGGAAGTTACATGGCCTATTACTCATTGCAAAGTGACGATATTCTGACCAGTCTTTTGAGCCAGGTCGGTTTGTTATTTCACTAAAACCGATCTATTTGGCTTGGTCTTTTTAGAAGAATTGGGTGTCCATGACTGCAAGTTCGTAATGAATTTATCCCCTGTTTATAGGTGGTCCCACCAACCACTTGGTACCGCTTTGTTGCTGGTCTGAATGCTCAGCTGCGCCTGGTTCAGCAAGGGAAACTGAGGTCCACGTTTCGCTCGGTTATGAGATGGATTGAAACTCACGGAAACCCTGCCTTAAAAAGAAATGGTGTACGTGTTGACCTAGCTAGGTTTCAGGCATCGCCTTCGTCGTCTTGCCAGTATGGAATCCTTGTCCACACTATTGTAGATGAAGTGGTATCAACAAGAAATGTTAATGAAACAGAACAGCAACATCCATGGTAAGAAATTTCCCTTAGATTCTCTCTGCTGTTTATTTGCCATGCTGCGAAAGATCCAGACATTCTTTGAGTTTTGAATATGCAGGGGGCTACAAATTGATAACTCTTCTGGTGATTTAAGGGAGAACCTGCATTTCACACAATCTCTAAGTAGCTCAATCAATCACGTGAGGCATCGAGACTGCGGAGAAATCATAGACATCGGTAGCTTACAATTTCTCAAAGAAGAAAAAGATGTCCTCTCCCTCATCTCCTTCTTGATTCATAACACAAAACCTGTTGGCCATCAGGTAAAGCCTCCATGCGATTTCCCCTTTGCTTCAAACATGTTGTCTTCTTTTTCTTACTACGTAGGGTTTTAAAATCTGTTATTTTCCGCCGTGTTGATAGGATCTGGTTGGTTTGGTTATCTCGGTGCTACTTCTAGGAGATCTAACTCTCATGTTACTCACGCTACTCCAACTTTACTCCATATCTATGCTGGACGTTTTTCTCGCTCTGTTTATTTTACCTCTCAGCATCATTTTCCCATTCCCTGCCGGAGTCAGCGCTTTGTTTAGCCACGGACCAAGGCGCTCTGCTGGACGCACTCGTGTCTATGCTTTGTGGAACCTCACATCTATGGTCAATGTCGTAAGTACTTCGCGCTCTCTCTCTTCTCTTCTTAAAGCCTCAAATCGACTTTCTCTGGTTTCTGCACTTCTCGTTCTACTTCTCTTACATGATTCAAAAACCTTTTGTGCCTGGTGGGTTTTCGCAGGTTGTTGCTTTTGTGTGTGGATATATTCACTATCATGGCTCATCAACTGGAAAAAAGATTCCGTATCTCCAGCCATGGAACATTAGCATGTGAGAAGGGCATTCAAAGTCAAACTAATAACACATTTCTTCTTGCGAAATCAACTAACATTTTACATATTGTTTTTTTTTTTTTTGCAGGGACGAGAACGAATGGTGGATATTCCCGGTCGCTTTGTTCCTGTGCAAAGTGTTGCAATCCCAACTTGTAAACTGGCACGTTGCGAATCTCGAGATACAAGATTACTCCTTGTACAGTGATGACTCGGAGCTGTTCTGGCAGTCGTAAGACACGAACCAAACCATAATTTATTATACAAAACACGGTGAAGGGAGCTGGTTTTTTTGAAAGGCGTCTTCTGGTGCACAAGCTGATTCAAAGATTTTTCAGGTGAATATAGCTAACTCTTTAGGAAAGTAGGAAAAGGAAAGAATAAGCCTGAAAGATCGGGAGAACAAAAAGCACACGCTTGTATTTGATTCCACACGCGAAGATCCATCTTGTGTTTTTTTTTACTTTGATGGATCTTTACATATGATCCGAACTGGGATGTTTGTTTTGCTGTTTTAAATGATGTATGTTTTTACTACAAATATTATTGTCTAGTGGTTCGGTGATTGTGTTGATGCTTCTTGCTGACTCTCTTCTTTCTACACTAATCCACATTATACAAAGCACATGTTGAGACAAAAGCAACTAACATTATGACTTAACACTACGTAGAGTGCCATATGCACTGAACTTGAAATGGTGTAGAGATCACAGTCGCCAATTTTGACGCACTTTTGTTCTCTCCTAACCAATTTAAAGATTAATAAAAAATATAAAATATATGCTGAAACAAGAACCGTAGCTGATGAGAATGAATCTCTTGAGCCACACAACCCAGCAAATGATAGACGCAGACCCACAGGCTACAGAGAACATGCATCAACTATGGTTCTAAACATTAGAAGCTAAAGATCATAAGATGATAACTATTATATTCTCCTCCCTCGATAGAGTAAAGTACCTGATAAAGTCACTCTTTGTTTAGTACTTTAGGGACTTCTAATATGCATTCTCAAAACTTGTATGGTGTGTATCATGCGGTCGTGTTCCCGCCCTTTCTGTTTTTTCACCTCCCATGGCTTCAGCTTCAGGGACAGCAGTTGGTCGACTGACTGCACCATCCTCCCCGGCTAGTCTAACAGCTTCTTCAAGTGTAGCTTCATCCTTTGCCGTGTCGTCGGAAATCCTCTGTGAACGCCATACCTTGCCCTCTAAAGTCACCATAATGTCATGTGAGCCACCAATAAACTCTTGGAGCACGTTCATAAGATCATTCCGTTGTCTCTCTAGCTGAAAAAGCTGCCTCTGGATGGCTTCAGATTGGTTATCGGTATTGGATACAGCAGCAGCGTGATTTCCGGGTGTCTCTCTTCTGTTTACAACAGCCTTATTACCACCACATGTCCCTCCGTGTGACTCTAAGTTGTGGAACTTGACATCTGGAAATGCATTACCATCCTGCTCACCAGCTGAGATCTTTGACTTACTATCAACACATTTCACAGAAATCTTTTTCCATAACTGCAGCGCCTCCGTGACACTTTCCCTAACAGGTTGAATCTGTCAAAAAAAAAAAAAAAAATCAGTCTTAATTAAACTGTCTTGAGAAGATCACTACATAACCTTGCTGACAGATTTTCGAGCCTTCTTATATGGGCCATTTCAGAAAACATTATAACGCTCACTAGCTAGTAAAACAAAAGTGACAGCTGACGGAAAAATTCTTCAGATATGCTGATCATAGTCGATAATTTAAATTACGGGAGTAGTGAGAGCTACAAGGTATACTTGATTGTGTTTATTTCGTTTGCATAGCATGAGGAAGGCCCAAAAGCACCATCAACTACCAGTTCGTATGTTTGAGCTACTGATAACAAAGACATGATGCGCCTATGATGGTTTCAAGTTTACTTCACAACAGGGCCACTTGAGATTACACCTTGTAAAAACGACACATCTCAACTAGGGTAATATATGGCACATCTCAAACTATAATGGAATTGGCTTCGTTCTTGGTTAAACCTTTAGATTACTTGTAGAAAAAGAGAGCGTAGCTACCTTGTCAAACCAGCAGTTATCAAACACGTCAATAGTGAAATCTGTTTTGTCCTTGATCAAACTGCTTGAATGTGATGCCAATGCAGTCAACGTATCAGCCGCAGCCTTTCGTGTTACCCAATCCATACTTGCAAGGCAATCATGGATACTTTCAAGCAATAACTCCATGCTCTGAGGCGCAATGGCTCCCACCTGAACAAGAGTTTTTGGTTCTTTACTTGGCTTTCTCAAATAAAAGGTTTAAACCATTATTGAACCCTTGAAAGGGCCACTGGAAGTTGTAACCACAAATAAAAAAAAACAATAATAATAAACTTGAGCAACACGTAGAAGAAACTTTTTCGGATTAAGACTAAACCACAAGCAGTGAAGTCAAGTCATGGAATGCACATACGATCGATTTTATCTATTTGAACACCAGTTTCAACATAATGATGACAAGGAGATTAAAAGCACCTGAGAGAGACTTGAAACAACGGGCAAAAGGGAAGCCTTAGCAGAGAAAGTGGGATTGCTTAGCAACTTGCAGATTCTAGGGCAAAGATTTTGGAAACAAGTAATTGGAGGGCTGGCCGCTGATGCCACCATCCTAGCCATACACATTGCCGCCCCGGATTGCACCACTTTGCTCCGCTCTCCCATTGCCTCGAACAATGGCTTAACGAATAGATCCACCAGAGCATCAGCATTGTCTCCCTTGAGATAGATCCTAGACAAAGCGCCAATCATATCCCGACAATCATCCCTTGCTTCGGCATCGGGATCCTTCAGCCTTTTAACTATCTCAGATATGATTCTAGTGAGATGCGAAGCTCTGGAATCGTAATGGACGTACGGGAGGAGGTGGTGGTACTCCCTCTTCACGAGGAAGCACGAGTAGAAACATTTGAAAAACATCGCTAGGGCTTTGGACGAGAGAGACTGAAACAGTCTATTAAATATTAGTGTGTTTATTTTATTACGTATAAGTTTTACAGGAGGAATAAGAGAAACTTTAATGAGAGTAATCATAGGAAATAGCTTGTAGGGATGGACTGTCTAAACTTATATACGAACCGAAATCGAAATGGATTGAGGTTAGTGCCATATACAATTATAAAATCTTGTAGAGATTACGTGGGACTTGACACAATTTTGAACTTGTATGTTGTAGAAGAATAGTTTAGCCGGGGTTTATAAAAGATCACCGAATTCGAAATGGATTGCGTTTAGTTCCATATACAATGTGTTGATGAAATCTGAACTTGAAAGTTTGTAAAGTAATAGCCTAGGAGAAACATAGATGATGGGAAAAAGAAGCGATGAAACTCTTGAGCCACACAACCCGAACAAGCTGCAGCACATGAAAGACACACACGGAAACAAAGATTATGAAGATATAAAAGCAGATAAAGTATGATTCCGCCTGCGTGGATAGAGAGTAACGTGGGTACCTGACAAAGTCACTCTTTGTTTAGCACTTTAGGGACTTTTAAATACACCTCATCAAAGCTTGGAATGGAAGCTCTTATACTATCCCTGTATAAAGGAAAGGAAAACCGAAACTTGAGTAGATGGGGGATTTGATCTTCAAAACCGGAATCAGATTGTACTACTCTAAATGAAGATCAAACCTGTTGTCAAATGATTGGGGAGCATCCTCTCGCAAATTTCCGCCTTCCATTTCTACAAGTTTTTTAAAAAGATGAGTAAGGACTAAAAATTAGGCAGTTATATTTCTACTTGGGAAACGAATGAAGATGGATAAGTAGAGCTCATATTAGAGTATAACCAATATGCCGCCTACCTAGATAGACTAGTAAAAACTTATCAAGTGAAGAAGTAATCTTAAACCAACTTTGCTTATATATAGATGTGTCAAATGAGTCTCTACTTTGAAACATGGTCAAACTCATACCTACTCACCATTTAGGAGATGGATGCAGCAAATCTTACTTACAACTACTCTTACCCTTATTCCTAGCTATAATTTTCTAAAGAAGTGAATACACCAAATTAAAGAAGGAGGTTTGAGTAATGTAATATCAAAAGACCTGCTCTAATCGCTGGCTCTACACTGTTAACATCAACTTGCTGAAGCTGGCCAAACCTGCATTTTTTTCACAAAGACAATCGCTTTAAAGATTACACAACACAAAGCTCTATATATATATATATGGAGGAGGTAGATTGATTTACCAGTCCACGACTTGACGAATTTTAGGTCCACATTCCTCAATCTGTTATTATTAATATTAAAAAAGATGAAAAGGAAACAAAATAACAAACTCAATTCGACAAAGAGAAGAGAGAACCTCGGCCGGAGTGAGAGAGATTCTAGCTGTCTCAGCCAGACGAGATACGTCCGGAGGCTCAAGGACGGAGGAGTTTGTCTCAGATGAGAAACTTCGAGCTATTCCGTGGCCTTTTCGACTCTGTCTTTGGAACTGGACTGACGAAGAAGAAGAAGAAGAAAAAGCTGAGCCTTGGGTTTTGATCCTGCGAGGAGAAGCAGATATCACGGCAAGCAAAGCTCTGGTCGCCATTGGAACTCTCTCCACTCTGACTCACTGAATATGGTTCCTGGATATGAAGCCGGTTTAGCCTCTAATATTTTGGAATTCAGACTCAAAATTGCGACTGTGACGTTTCAAACCCGGTTTTAGCCGGTACACTCACACTATCTGTTGTGCATAAACCGGTACGCTCCTTTTTTTTCTTCAAACTGTTTCTTACTCACCAAATCATTACAATTTTCTCAACTGTTTGTGTGTTCTACTTCTTTACTTTCACAATCAGTATTCAAACCAGTGGATGATCAAAAAAGTCTATATGAAAGTACAGAGTTTATGTCTTACGAACACAGAGACACAAATATAGATATGAAGCTCGAATTTTTAGCCTCAACCTAGCGCTAACATTCTTCCAGAAAAGCACGTCCCAGATTGTTTGCTAGAGCAAGCCTCACAGAACCCACTGCTTGAGCTGACAAATCACATTCGATGAATCCTGGTCTTAGCCTTGCAATTGATGCTTCTTCTAGTTTGTTCAACATCAGGTTCGTCTGTGTTACATTCAACAGCGAACGCTCTGGCCAATTCAACAGCTTCAACTGTTCAAACAAAAGAAAATATACACAAATAAAACTCCTTTTAGCTTCGCATTCTCTTTGCGAAATCAAAGGTAAACAAGAGAAAAAGATTTGATTCTTCACCGAATCATGCAGAAGAGGAAGCCAGAAGCGTTGAGGAGTAGAGGGGCTCTTCATTAGCTGCAGTAGTTAAAAAAAATTGGCAAAGCAATATTAATATAGACCTGAGTAAAAATGTTACTGTAGATATATATCATTAGAAGAGATGTTGTATTTACAGACCGATACAAGTCTCTCCACAGCTTCGTGAGCCGCATCTATAGCTTTTCCATCATGGACTAGCTTCAGTGATCTCTTGAAATCTCTATACCTGGGAAACATGGCAATTGATAGTGATTTTAGGACAGATTATTACAAAACCAAAATCATTAGCAAAGCAGAAGCAGGAGAGAGATGATTAATACTTGTGAAGAAAATCAAGACCACCAGAGATCTGCGATTCGGAACCCAGCAACTCGACCAGGCCTTCCCATTGCTGCATGTTAGAAAAAAAAAAAAAGAAATGAAAAATCAGGGCAAATATAAAAGGAAATATGTTTCGAGTACAGATGGCTTAGAGAATATATACCTTGAGACTTTCATCAGACAATGACTTTCCAACGGAATCAAACAGCTGTTGAGCAATCACCTTGAGACAGTGTTCGTCCCGGGCTTGCTGAAGCCAAAAAACCCCAGACCCTTTCCTCCCATGTTTCCAGTGATGCACTCCAGCGATCTGAACACCATAACTTACTTCATATGAAATCTGGTTTTCTATTTTTTCCACCAAATTTTGTGATGATAGAACACAAGTGTAGAATAGATTTTCAACATATCAATACCTTCATAAGTTTAGCGCTGACATTACTTAGTTCATATATACGGCAAATCTCTAGACTCTGCATCAATATAAACATAATTATCATGTGAAGGCTTCTGACAAGAACTTAAGATTTTAATCAACAATATAGAATGGAAGTAGATGTATAAGTGCAAGAGAATAAATAAAACCTTAATAAGCAACTGATTGTCTTGAACTGGCTGCCTACAGAACAACAATTCTAATAACCCTAATCCCTGTTTCTCGCACGATGATAGATAAACAGGAGCTATCTGCAAAAATACAAACACAAAGCTTCTTACATAAAACATACACAGAAGGTACCAATTTGACGAAGTCCTATCCAGGCTTAACTTGATATTTAATAATAGGAAAGGTACAGTATTAGTCATAGAAGAATAGGTACCTGCCAAGTCAAAGCATGAGAAGAAAGAACTTGAGCATAAACAAGTCTATGGAGCTCTTCCATGTTGATTCCACCCAAGTTTCGCTGCTCCTCATGTACAATAACTTCTCCTTCCTCGCTTCCAGCTGTCAATAACTCCATCACATGCGCAACCATCCTAGCAACAAACACAAAAATAGTCTCGTCCTGATCCGTATCGATAAACATTACAGCATTCTCAATGATGTTAGTAAAAAGAACCGTCTTGTCTACCAGGAGCCAAACTCTTTGGAACACACTGCCAGCACGACCTGCATCATTCAATTAAACCATGCCGGATTAGCGTGACAGAAATCTGAGACAGTTACACCTCTGATTGGGATTAAAATTCATTTCTGACCTCAGTATTCTCTCCAAGAATTCCAATAAGCAGTCTCAGAAGCTTATGGGAAGTGTTAACTGGCTTTGACTGAACACATTTCTGGGCAAGATTATGCATGCCATCTAGTCCCTGTAATACCACATGGTATAATAGGGATTGGGTAAAAAAACAACACGGCTCAAAAGTCTAAAATAGATAAACAATGGGTAAACCAATTCACCTTCGTGAACGGCCTGAGATAGAGAAGATGTGAAACAAAAAGCTCCATCCAGTTAGATGTCGCAGCTGAGAGGCAATCGACATTTCCCATCATGATCTTCAACATATTTCTCAAGCCCTCTCGAGTCTTATGGTGAGCACATTGAACCCAAAAGGCACTGCACTCTAGTTTAGTTATCTGAGACTGCCATCTTTCTCGTGTCTAGCACAAAGGGGAAAAAAAAGGAAGGATGAGTCTAGACACATTGAAAAGAGAAAAATGATTCATCTTTTTAACACACCTTCATAAACTCAGGCTTTGCTGCAAAGCATTCACCAAACATCCCGGCTTCTAGTTGTGGACGCATCCGTGGCATATTTGAAATGAGAACAGCGACAGCTTCTACCAGACCATTTTCTGTCTACTTCATCAAATTTGTATGACATTATGAATAGTCAGGAATTTGCGCATATACAAGAGTACTAGTACGTAGATATATTAACTCCATATGATATGACATGAATTTCAGACATGAACGACTTAAATCTTACCAACCTCACGATTTCCTAGCTGGTCTAGTTGATAAGAACCATGCAAGTGTAACAACTTCACCTGAAAATAGAAGTATGGGTGGCTTATTCATCAAATTTCAAATCTCAGATTCAAATTAAATAAAACCCGCTATCCCAAAAACTACGAACCACTATTTCTAGCCAACCAACTGATAAAGCAGATGACATCATTTGCCAATATCTTGGATCATCCTCGATGGCCTGCAAATGCAAATAAACGCATTAAGCAATTCAGTTCGTCATCCAAACGTTCAATCGAATTCCTATAAAGGACCATATATCCAGCATATAAGTTCATATACCATCGACGCATTGAGAGTTGAAAAATAAATAAAATATATCTAAGAGCGTGACTAGACCTGTAGGCCAACAAGTTCCTTTTGAAAATCCTCGAGCTTTGAGTAGATTGTTGGATGTGAGCTCGAAAGGAGGATATCGTAATCCTGCCATGATATCAATAATAAGTAACAAATTCTAGAAGGTTCAGAATTCAGACAGCTCAAGTAATTACGGGGGGGAAGAAACAAATTACCGATAGCCAATCAACGAGCCGTTCTGGCAACCAAGACAGACAAGTCTTGTCTGCATAAAATATTTCCATCAACTCCCACGCAGCCTTTAAAGAAGTCGGTTCCTCAGCAGCCTGCACATATGTGAACGGTAAATTCCATTAACAAAGCTCCCACACTCAAAGCTATAACTCATCAGGTGGGAATATTAAATATTCTCTTACCTTTAAAACTGATTTAGGGTCTTCAATCAAAGGAGCAGGGGAAGAAATTGAATTACTAAGGAGAGATTTAATATCCTTGCTGTATTCCATCACGTATTCCCACCTGATACACATGCATTGTGAACGAAAAATCCAGACTTTACATAAAGACCAAAAATTTAAATTGACAAAGCAAATAACAATAGTGTGTAATCATTCGTCCTCACCACGCAGTCTGGTACAGAGAAGGACTCCTATCCATCTTAAACAAACTGGATATTGAGTTTCTCCTGCTCTGCAGAAGCGCAAACGGTGAGACAGATCCATATGCGATCCTTCGCCACTGTGCGTCTCCGATTTCTCCATCCTCACCGCTAAGCCTCACGTTTACCACTTTACCACCAACTTCACCGTCATCCTCCTCGCGTGACTCCGGATTCCGTAAAACCGTGACGCGAAGGTTGTTGCCGCAACCCCAGGAGATGGAGAGCCTATGAACCCGAGACTTGAGGCCGTAGCGAAGAGGATACACCACCGGAGCTTTTTCCTTGGTTGTAAACGGCACTAACTCTCCACCGTTTCCTAATCCCTCACCGTTATTTATAGACGGCATATCGGAGCTCCGTTAGTAGAAATGGCCGTTAGGGTTTTGATTGGGGTTTTCCAGCTTTCAGAAGAGGGAGGGAAGTGGGAACTGTATAGAGGAGTGGAGGCTCTCGTCGCCAGGAACAATAATAGGGACGGACACTAAACGCACCGTATGGTAGAGATTGGATAGTTATCAGAATTTACATTAATAGCTATATACTTTTAAAGAGTTTCTAATTGAACCATTATGTTTGCCGAATGCTAATTTTGTACCAAACAACTCGTCGTTTTTTAACTAGGACAATGGACACCCGGACGTTTTACGGTTACAGAAGCTCCTCCTCTTATCTCTCTTCTTCTACTTCATTGTCATGGCTCATGGCATTCGATTTGAATTGGACAAGGGATTAGCTTTGTTATACTGTGTCGCAGAGGAAAAATCGCCACCATGTGGCCTTCTTCTGGAAACTCTTCGCTGCCTCAAGCTAAGGTATTTAACGTCGCTCTTTCTTCTTCTTTTTTGTCCTTAGCTTTTATTGTTTGGTTTCCGACAATATCTTAGAAGCAAATTTCGTATTAGAAATGAGGAAACTGAACAAGAGACGAGAATAGAGTGTTGAAAGACTTCAACTCATTAGCATGAGGTGACAATTGATTTATAGTTGATTGATGAGATAGGACAAAGTTAATGCCCAAGGAGTAAAAGTCTGATTCTTTCTAAATAATTCTGTTTACTTTGACTTGTGGTCTCAATTTGGATGTTTGCTTCTCTTCTCAACCAAACCAACTAGAGTCTTTCGTGTTTTGTTTCTAAAATCTTTACTGGGACTGCAACAATCGATTTTTATTTACTCAGTTGAATCGCTCATATGCTATATATTCTTGTGTCTGTTGAACCAGAATTCTTGTTGGGTAGTTGAAAAGTGTCTAGAGATATATATCCTCTTGTCGTTTTGAAATTTTGTCGATTTTTTTTTGTGATAGAAACAGGAGAGGAACTCGGTAGCTGGGAGTTTCAGGGGAGAGAATCTCATACCAGGGATTGTGATAGGTTTCATCATAGGTATGTTATTGGATTTGTCACAGCAAGTGAAGTTCCCTGTGAGAAAGAGCAGACTTTTGTCCAGCAAGACCCAGAAGCAAAGTTCCTTACCAAGCGATGGCAGTGAGAAAGAGCTTAAAATGGTTTGTCTATCTTCTTATGTAGCCATAGTCTCTCGTCTCTGTCTCTAGATTTTTTATTGGTTTGGAGTTACATATTATCACTGAAATATCTTTATACAAACCCTGGTGATAATCCGAGCTGGTTTCTATTCCAAGAATTGAGCTTCATGAAAGAAACATACATAGTTTAACCATCAAAGCTTCATGCATAATCTATGAAAGGATGGTCATAAGATTTGAATGTTGTCAGATGTGAAGATTAGAAGATAAAATCAGAACATTTGTGTAACTAATATGAGCATCTTCTGGTCACAGGTTTTAGTAGTTAGGCAAGACTTAAAGATGAGAACAGGCAAAATTGCGTCACAGTGTGCACGTAAGTGTCCTATGAAATGTCTTTCAAGTTTGAACACTAGTATTATTCGTGTAAATCCCGAAAGTATAATGACTTTTTTTCTAATATTTGCAGATGCTGCTACCGGCATGTATGCAGAGTTAATGCAGAGGTAATTTCGTCTGTTGTGAGTGGTTGGCTTGGTAAAGAATTTATCATTCCAAAGCAAATTGTTTTTTTTTTTCTTTTTATTCATAATTCTTTCAGCGACCGATACCGTCTGAGGCAATGGGAGGAATGCGGGCAACCAAAGATAGCCGTCACTTGCAAAAACCAGCAAGAAATGTAAGTACGTGAAACTCTTTAAGGGCGGGAAACAGAAAAATGCACATCAACCACACATTATTACTAATTATGTTAATAAGTTGTCTCTAATAAAATTTGGAAGCTACATTTTTTTTCTCTGCTATCAGGAATAAAATTGCAGAGGCCGCTGAGAGCGTTGGCCTCCCGACTTTTGTTGTAGCTGATGCTGGAAGAACACAGGTAACTACAAGAATCTTAGTTTTATACTTTCTCGTGCTTGATTAAGCTACAAAGTTTTTTTCTGGAAACTAATCTATTCCTCTCACAGGTTGCGGCTGGATCAAGAACGGTTCTTGCAGTTGGACCCGGTAGAGACAACAGTTTCTTTTAAAAACTTTTGTTTCCAGCTGAAGCAGAACAAATACAGGTGATGATTCTCATTTTTTCCTGTGCAGGTCCAAAGGAGTTGGTTGATTCCATAACCGGTAGGCTGACTTTACTCTGATGTGAGCTCCTATGGGACTTTGATTTCTCCAAGATAATGTGAATTCAGGCAAAGACAGTTGTTATGTAGTGATTAAACATGAGGTACATGTAAGGTTTTTTTGTTGGTTATACACTTCAGCTGATTATTTGGAATTAGTTTCATGTAAATCTTTCGATTGAGTTCTCCCGCTATCAAGTTATTTTACCGTAAAAAAAGTTATTTTACCGTACGTGGTAACCAGATGAGATTGTATTTAGTAGAAAATTGAAATCGTAAGGAATAAAAATTATATATATACTATTAAAATAGGAAAATTGTATATTATTACTGAAAATATGATTCGATTATGTAATTTTATTAGAGGTTTGTTAAGGATAATTATGGAAAATCCATAGATTAGCACAACATTATCATCCTTTAATAAATTAATATTATACTAACTGTTAATTTATTTCAAAAATATAGGTATAAACGATTCGAGGACATTACTAACACATTTTTCTCAATGATTGTACCATATATAATGCATTTAAAAAAAAAATCTAATTAAATTTCTTAAATTTGCCCTAGTACCAACATGTTCTGATCACCATTTTAAAGTACTGTGACACTTTTATTTTCCCGTCGTACTACGATACTAGTAACTCAATGTCTAGTAGACAAGTACGTAGATTGATATAAATGATTCTGATTAAGGTTTTACTGATATATATCTCGTTTGCATGTGTGTAGCATATATGTAGTAAAGTTTTTCTAGATTTTCTTTTTTGCCTTTTTTATTCTTTTTTATTGTGTATAGGTGCCTTTAGAATGGATTTGCTTTTGGTACTTTCTTTGAGTGACGTCGAAGGCTTCCCTAAAATTCAGTACGCGAAGTTGGACCGTTAGGATTCCACATATTTAAATATATATATACATATATAGGCTTCACATGGCATACTGTATACGCAACATACTCACATGACTCCATAAATATATCTATATGCGTGCTTTTACGTATCATTTTTATAATGTGTAGCAACATTGGTAACGGTGTCTATGCTCATAAAACATTAGACATATAAACAGTGTTCAAAAAACGGATCAGACGGCCGTTTATTCAACATCTAGGTTTTAGGCGTTTGTTAATTATTATCCGTCTCAAAATGTAATAGTTAGTTATGTTAACATCAGATAAAAAGTTAAATATATTCTTCTATACCCATCTCAGTTTTGAATTTTATTTTCTTACCTCGTAATCTGTCCAAAGTCGCTTATGTGCTGCTACCTCATATATCTAGAGTTTTAAGCTTTCGTTCCACTATAGGGTCTAATGTTTTTTTTCCTTTTCCAAATAGTGTGATTAGTAAAAACTCTGAATTTCAAAAGATCATATGAAATTCTTATGACGCCTCCACGAGGCCACGATAAAGTAAGTATAAATCGAAAAAGATAAATGCAATCGACAAAAAAAAAAAACTTCGAAGAGATTTAACAGTAATATGAATATCCCATATGTGTCCATGCAACGCATATGATTTTTGTAAAGGAGTTCAAGCCTACCATTTGGTAAATTTTCAGATGATATATTCGAAGGTTGAGTGCACCCATGCATATTAATTGTTTGCGGATACATAAAATCGAATCATTAATAAAGATCACTTTAGTCTCTAGATTAACAAAAACGTACCAAAAAACCTAAGGATCTGATGTTTATTACGAGAATATGTGTATGCAGGTATCTACATATATATATAAACGTTAGCGAATACAAATTATTTTGTATATATAGTGAGTGTTTAGTCATATTAGCGCTTAACGGGTACTGCATGTTTTGCGTCATAACGTGAAACTAAATAAGAAACATTACAATGTGATGTATAATAATGCACGAGAAGAGGTGCTCTAACTTTTCTTCTATACAAAACAAACAAACACATAAATAAATAATATATGTTTGGATATTAGACATTTTGAAGTACAGTCCGTGGACCTTTGCCTATATATATATCTATAAAGATAAAATACTTAATGTTGGCTAAGAGATCTGTTTATATATTAAAATTATCATATACTAAATTTCTCCAACTTGCTGGTTAGGTTTGCAAGAGAACGCATGTGACGAGCACCTCAATCTATGTTCCATTTTCCTTTATTTGATTAAGGCAATAATACTTATATATACTACTTTTGTGCTGTGCATATTTGTATTTGCCCATTTATTTTACTATATATATTTCAGACTAAACTAATAGCATCCGATTTCCTCGAATATTGTCAGAATGTAAACCGTAAACGAAATTAAAATTCAGGGAATAACTAAGTTTGATAAATTATAATAATCCATCTGTCAAATGAGTGAGGATCCACCTTGGATCTCGGTGATATTACTGTTTAGATACAATATATCAATTATCAAAGACACTTAACTGTCCATACATATATTGGAATACAATTAACCTGAGCGGTAAACAAATACATATGTGAGTATCTTACACTCGCATACAATGGACCCGGTTTAGGAAAATATTAGGTATTTTTCTTTTCATCGAATTTAGTCTAAAATTTCATTCTGAATATGATTTTAAACTGAAAGGAATAGTTCTAATTCGTAACCCCGAGGATTTCTACAAAAGAAATACATGTATGTGTATGGTGGAAATGCTTTATCAAAATAACAACGAAAGAGAAAAGGAGTAACAACTATTTGGATTTATCCATTTTGGATTCTGATTGGTTCAATTATGTTCAAGACTATTATTTTACTTTGAAATAAAGAAACAAATCGATGGTTACATCATACTTAAAGATGATTTACTTAATCGTTTCTACCCAGCCTATAATTATTTTATTTTAAAAATCATTTATAAAATTTTATTTTGAAGAAAAGAAGAAAAGTTATTAAATATCAGTAGTGGTCTGCAGGAAATATAAACAAATAAGATGTCAAAAGAAAGGAAAAAACAGAAAAGAAAAAAAACATAAAGAACTTATTCTTCTGAATTTCAAGTCGACGTGGAAATACGAAGGTTAGATTAAGTGTCTAAAATCAGAAGCCACGTGGTTATTATTATGAATTAGGAAATCGTCACCGTTGGATCTGATATCCACCAGGAGATTCTCACACCGAAGCTGAGTCAGCAAATGATCATCTCGCATCTCCTTCTGTCGCCGGAGCTCCATCACTTTCCGGTGAGAGTTCGAGTGCCTGGCCATCACGAACGTCGGGCTAGAAGCCGGTCTATACTCCGGAACGAGCCGTCCTGATTTGTACCGTACTCCGCAAGCGTTGCAGAGCGTCTTAGGTCCCATGGGTCCCGTCCGCCACTGCGGCGTCTTATCCGTCGCGCAGTGCAGACACCGTCTCTCTCCTCCGGATTCTCCGCCGTCCCGATCGATATCACCGGTGCTGTCGTGTTCTTTAATCCTGAGATGTTTCTTCTTAGGACCGGGTTCGTCGGAGCCGGCAATAGCGAGAAGACGGGAAGCCCACGTGGAGGCTGCAGAGCGTGATCTCTTGCTTCTCGCTTTGGCGGGAACGGAAACATTCGAGTCGTCAGTGTCGGTGGGAATGAAGATTTGATCGAGTTCGGGTTCCGGTTCGGGTTTAATTTGGTGGGTTTGGAGGGTTTTAAAGCCGGATAAGAGCTGAAGCTTGTCTTGGTCTTCTTTTGAGAATGATTCTTCCACGAAATTCGATAGCCATTCTAATTCAGCTAAATCCTCACACTGATAAGTGAAGTGAATCATCAAGAATTCAAAAGAAGAAAAAGAAAAAAAAAATTGTGTTACTAATTCAGAAATATAAATATATTGCCTGCTTCAAAATTAGCCCTAAGTCTTGATTAAAGTATCTATAATCATGAAAAGAATACTCTTATTTTGTTTCATATTTACAATATCAGCATAAAAAAAAAGAGAGGATGAATGAGAGTGACCACCTAATTACAAATTAATGATTTTTTCCCAAGAATTAACAAATAAAACATGGTAAAGGTGAGGCTTTTCATTTGAAGAAAAATAAACGGAAAATTACCGGAACACAGAGGTCGTCGGAAAAACCACTGCCGTCGGTGTAAAGCGAGGAGGAGGTGGAGCTATCGGCGGCGAGAGTAGCGGCGGAGACAGTGGAAGAATCGGGAAAGGATTCACATGCGTCGTCAGCTTGGCCGTTGTCGTTAGAAAAGTCAAGAAGGTCGTCGACAACGAAAGAGTCAGCGTTACCGGCGACGAGGAAGAGCTCCGGAGTTAGTTGCTGTTGTTGTTCCATTGGGCAAAACAGACAAGGTTATTACTGTAAATAANAAGGGAAAAAAAAAAAAAAAAAAAAAGAAGTGAGAGAGCCTTTTGGGGAGGGGGAGGGAGCGAAGAATGTAACGGAGAGAAAGAGAAGGAGAGGTCTATTTTTGGGGGTTGTGTAAAGGGAGAGTGATGTTAGAGAAAGTTATGGTTCATGTGAGATGAGAACGAGACAGAGGACAGCTAAAACAGAGGAACTTNCTATTTCTCTTCCTTTTTTTTTTTTTTTTGGTTCCCTGTTATTATTAAATCACAGAAATTACAACCAACTAAATATCTCTAGGGACATTTGCTTAAACACGAGGGGAGGTGAATCCCGAAGACATATACTATTTATTTCTCATTTACATCATTAACTATCTTCACAGAGTACACACACCATCAAAACATCGATACGAAACCACCGTTTTTTAAATCCAGAAGTTCTCGTATCAAATATAATTCTTTGTAATCTTCATCATTTTTCTTCTTTATTGTTTATTTTTGTCGATCAATTTTTTTTTTTTAAAACGTATTGATATAGACATATAGTTGTAGTATAAACATATCATTAAAGTGAAAAAACACGCTCAATTTGATATTTTAGAAAAAAAATATGATATAGCTATATTGGTTTTATAAATGAATATTATTAAGTTTTTTAATTATTTAAAAAGGAAAGGTTCATACTATCTTTGGTCCTTTGGATAAATCCTTGGTTTTCAATTGTTTTTCTTTCACGCTTTCGAATTTTATAACAATATTCTATCTTAAGTCTTTACGTGAACAAATAGACACTACAAGAAAGAGGTTCGCGAGAACAGTTAACGAGGCCAACTTTTGTCAGGAATATAGCGATGGATTTCGAAGGAGATTGTGAGAACATACGAAGTTGGTCGTAAGTTTGTCG
>OVBI01001340.1:0-36457 GCA_900406495.1 Sisymbrium altissimum | reverse complement strand
TTCCGATAAGTCGTGGGATGCGTCCAGCTCGATATGGTGAAGTGTGTCGGCCAGCTCGATAGCCAGGAGGGTAGATTTTTCCGAGCTAACTGGCATATGCCGTCCAGCTCGGTAAGAATGGTGAAGGAAACATGCATTTTGCTGCTCCAAGATTCCGTACCGAGCTGGACAGCAATGCCCAACTTGTGGACCTCATAACTTTCTAGTATGAATTCCGTTTGATCTGATTCTTCCTCCATAAGCTTCATAATTGAGTGAAGAACATTTTCCAAGTGGTTTCATGTCCAAAGGCCTTGTGCTTTGGAAGATACACCTCGATCATTGAACATATATCCTCTTCAGCTCGGAACTCTCGGAAAGTGTCATCCAGCTCGGTTTCCAGGTGGGGAAGGATTATAACGAGCTGGATGAATCATGCTGTACAGCTCGGTACCAAATTGGGCAGGTGATACCGAGCTGGATGCATCATGACAGCCAGCTCGTTAGATTTGTACCGAGCTGACTGCTTTGTGCTGTGCAGATCGACGTTCTGTGGCAAGTGCTTGGCAAAACATGTATTCAGCTCGTGTGTGTCAGTCAGCTCGGTAGAATTTACTGCCAAAACACCGAGCTGGCTGTCCTACAAGCTTTGTTGATTGCCTCTTACTCAAAAAATCGTAATTTTCGTCGGTTTATCGGATGAATTATTCAAAGGTCGAAATGATCAGCTGAACATGATGGAGAGATGTCAGTCAGCTTGGTATCACTAGCAGGTCTTGACACCGAGCCGGCTGTCTTATTTTTTCCAGCCGATCATCCCTTGTTCAACGATTTGCGAGTTCATCGATTCCTCGGAAAAACTCTCGAAAGACAGTTTTTCTTACTTTCCTTGCAGAGTTATCGACAGAGTGGTTCGAAATGAACTTTCTCCGAACTCATATCTAAATATGGAAATTCTTTTTCAATATTTAAATATTTTAATCATTAATTCTGGAAGTGTGGGTTTTGACCCCAACATTTAGCCCCCTAGCACGTCAATATCGAGCATGATCTTGACGAAGCGATCAAGAAGTATAGTACGGGATTAAGGAGTTAAAATGTTCTGATCCCCACATCTCGGGAACTTCGATTCTGCAACGATCTTTCTTGGCGACAGAGAGAGTGTTTCTTCCGAGCTGAGATTGGATTAAAACGTTTCTTGAGCTGTTTGCAGGATGGAAGGGGGGACCAAGCTGTGCTGAAGCAAAACTGGATGAAAAAACTGTTTCAGTTAAGTTTTCCGCGGAAATTTTTCCAAAACACTGTTCATGTCCGAATTTTTGTAACAATTTTCTTCCAAAAAACTGTTCATGATAACTTTTTTCAAAAGTTTTTTGCAAAAGGATTTCCGAATAACTATTAAGAATAAGTTTTTCGAAAGTTTTAAAGCGAAAAAGGACTCGTTTACCATGAATACCGAGCTGGCTGCATGGGATGGATGTTCATGGGCTGAATGCTGACTCTTGGCCAGCGTTTCCTACCGAGCTGGACGGTAGGCAGCATGCTGACCGTTCAGCTCGGCCAGTTTTGCCTCCCATGCTCTCCTTCTTCGATTCTTTGGGTTTTTCGGGAAAACTTGAGTGTTTCCAGAATTTTTTTCGAAAAGAAGAGAAAATATATATATATATATACATATATATATATATGTATATATATATATATATATATTTGAAATTTTTTATCATTTAATCATTTCCGAAAAACTGTTCACGTTTAGTTTTCCGGAATTTTTTGCACGAAACCAACCCGATTAGCTCATGTACCAGGCTGGATGTAGGAGTGGGATGCTCATGTGCTGAATGTTGATTTTACTCAGCACTTTTGTACCGAGCTGGACGGTAGGTAGCATGCTGCCTGTCCAGCTCGGTCAGATTTTAGGCGGCTGACCCTCTCCTTTGAAAACTGTAAGTTTTTCCAGAGATTTTCCGTAAAAGTTTTTCCGAAAAACTGTTTATGATAAGTTTTTCGAAACTTTAATAGAAAATTTATAAATTTTTTACAGAAAACTGTTCAAGATAAGTTTTTCCGAGATTTTTGAAGAAAACCATCCTGCCCACCAATTTTACCAAGCCGGACGAGAGGAAAGGGCTGAAAGCTGATTTTGATCAGCATTTCCTACCGAGCTGGACGGTCAGCATGCTGCCTACCGTCCAGCTCGGCCAGTTTTGGCTTGTGAACCTTCCTCTCCGAAAACTGTAAGTTTTACCAGAGATCGTTTCGTAAGAGTTTTTCCGAAAAATTGTTTATTATAAGTTTTTCGAAATTTTAATAAATTTTTCTGGAAAAACTGTTCAAGATAAATTTTTTTTTTTCAACAAAATCTTACAAAGTTTTTACGGAAAACTGTTTAAGATAACTTTTTCCGAGATTTTTTTGAAGAAAACCATCCTGCCCAACAATTCTACCGAGCTTGCAGGCAGGAAGGAACTGAATGCTGATTTTGACCAGCATTTCCTACTGAGCTGGACGGTAGGCAGCATGCTGACCGTCCAGCTCGGCCAAATTCGGCTTGCATGCCTCCCTCTCCAAAAATTGTAAGTGTTTCCGGAGATTTTTTCGTAAAAGCTTTTCCGACAGACTGTTTAGGATAAGTTTTTCGAAATTTTTAATAAAGTTTTTCCGGAAAACTGTTTTAGATAAGTTTTTAGGACGTTTAGTAAAGTTTTCACGGAAAACTGTTCGAGATAAGTTTTTCCGGGAATTTTCGTATGAAAACACCTTGCCCACCAAGTCTGCCGAGCTGGATGGCAGGAATGAGCGTTCATGTGTTGAATGCTGATTTTGGACAGCATATCGTACCGAACTGGACAGCAGGCAGCATGCTGACCGTCCAGGTCGGTCAGTTTTGGCTTGTGAACCATTTCCTTTAAAAACTCTAAGTGTTTCCTGAGATTTTTCGTAAAACTTTTTCCGGAAAACTGTTTTAGATAAGTTTTTAGGAAGTTTAGTAAAGTCTTCGCGGAAAACTGTTCAAGATAAGTTTTTCCGATAATTTTCGTATGAAAACACCTTGCCCACGAAGTCTGCCGAGCTGGATGGCAGGAACGAGCGTTCATGTGTTGAATGCTGATTTTGGACAGCATATCCTGCCGAGCTGGACAGCAGGCAGCATGCTGACCGTCCAGCTCGGTCAGTTTTGGCTTGTGAACCATTTCCTTTAAAAACTCTAAGTGTTTCCGGAGATTTTTCGTAAAAGTTTTTCCGGAAAACTGTTTTAGATAAGTTTATAGGAAGTTTAGTAAAGTCTTTGCGGAAAACTGTTCAAAATAAGTTTTTCCGAGAATTTTCGCATGAAATCACATTGTCCACCAAGTCTACCGAACTGGATGACAGGAAGGAGCGTTCATGTGCTGAATGCTGATTTTGGACAGCATATCCTACCGAGCTGGACAGCAGGCAGCATGCTGATCGTCCAGCTCAGTCAGTTTTGGCTTGTGAGCCATTTCTTTTAAAAATTCTAATTGTTTCCGGAGATTTTTCGTAAAAATTTTTCCGGAAAAATGTTTTAGATAACTTTTTAGGCAGTTTAGTAAAGTTTTCGCGGAAAACTGTTCAAGATAAGTTTTTCCGAAAAATTTCTTATGAAACACCTTGCCCACCAAGTCTATCGAGCTGGATGGCAGGAAGGAGCGTTCATGTGCTGAATGCTGGTTTTGGACAGCATATCCTACCGAGCTGGACAGCAGGCAGCATGCTGACCGTCCAGATCGGTCAGTTTTGGCTTGTGAGCCATTTTCTTTAAAAATTCTAAGTGTTTCCGGAGATTTTTCGTAAAATTTTTTCCGGAAAACTGTTTTAGATAAATTTTTAGGCAGCTTTGTAAAGGTTTCGAGCAAAACTGTTCCAGATAAGTTTTTCCGAAAATTTTCGTATGAAACATCTTGCCCACCAAGTCTACCAAGCTGGATGGCAGGAAGGAGCGTTCATGTGCTGGATGCTGATTTTGGATACCATATCCTACCAAGCTGGACAGCAGGCAGCATGCTGACCATCCAGCTCGGTCAGTTTTGGCTTGTGAGTCATTTCCTTTAAAAACTCTAAGTGTTTCCGGAAAAGTTTTTTCGATAAGTTTTCCGGAGATTTTTCGTACGAGCTCCGTTTCTTGCCTGTTGAGGTGATAGGAGCAGGTAGCGTGTTCTTGCTNTGGACAGCATATCCTACCGAGCTGGACAGCAGGCAGCATGCTGACCGTCCAGATCGGTCAGTTTTGGCTTGTGAGCCATTTTCTTTAAAAATTCTAAGTGTTTCCGGAGATTTTTCGTAAAATTTTTTCCGGAAAACTGTTTTAGATAAATTTTTAGGCAGCTTTGTAAAGGTTTCGAGCAAAACTGTTCCAGATAAGTTTTTCCGAAAATTTTCGTATGAAACATCTTGCCCACCAAGTCTACCAAGCTGGATGGCAGGAAGGAGCGTTCATGTGCTGGATGCTGATTTTGGATACCATATCCTACCAAGCTGGACAGCAGGCAGCATGCTGACCATCCAGCTCGGTCAGTTTTGGCTTGTGAGTCATTTCCTTTAAAAACTCTAAGTGTTTCCGGAAAAGTTTTTTCGATAAGTTTTCCGGAGATTTTTCGTACGAGCTCCGTTTCTTGCCTGTTGAGGTGATAGGAGCAGGTAGCGTGTTCTTGCTAGATGGCTTTGTTCGATGTTTTCGTTCGTTTGCTCGAATGTCTTCTTCGAGCTTGATGAATCCAGAACCTCGATGGAGAGCATCCTGGATTGTCGGTAGGGGATTGAGTGTCATCTCCTCTCGGAAACGAGACTCATACCACGGCGACCTTTTGAGTGCCGCGAGTGCAGCTCTGTCACTCACTCCGTCGATCTTTGAGACTACAGCCTTGAATCTATCCATGAAATTCTTCAAGGATTCGTTCTGGCCTTGGGATATTGCCCAGAGATCTGCATCGGAGGTTGCTTGGTTCGTGTACATGGAGTACTGCTTAAGGAACACCTTAGACAATTGTGAGAAGTTATCGATGGAGTTCCTTTCGAGCTTTGAGAACCACTCGAGGGAATCGTCTTTGAGTTTCTCAACAAACAGGAGGCAGTAACCTGCGTCCTCTTCTTCCCTTTTGAACCTCGAATGCCCCATGGCTATCCTAAAGGATGTCAAGTGAGCCTTGGGGTCAGTTGTTCCATTGTAGGGTCGGATATTCATCTTTCCGGGATCCGAAAACCTAGTTTTGGTGATTCGGTCCGTGAAAGGAGTTCTCCGAGCCTCTTTGAGTACACATTCGATTTCAGGGGCCTCGCTGGTTGCTCGATGGACTTGGGATTTAACCCTTTTCATCTCATCAGTAGTTTCGACCAGCTGCCTGCGTAGCTCTTCCAGTTTGCTTTCTCCGACTGTTCGGTGAAAATCATCATTTCCTCGAAGAGTATCTTCTTGCTCTCGTAGGATAGCAAGTTCTTCGTCAGTTAGATCGTTCTAACGGTATGAGAGATCTACCACATCCTCAGGTTGAACGTTATTGTTTTGACCTTCGGAATTAGGGTTTCCCTCAGCGCGTGTTTCATTGTTAATGGTTGATGTTTCCGAGGGGCGATGCAAGAGAGTTCCAGCAGTAGGGTTGATCCTACGAGAAGATGGTGTTCGGAAAGAACTTCCTCGTGGATCACGCATTGAAACTCCTGATCCTCCTGGAGTAGTAAAATCGAGTCGCTTTCTCAAAAGAGATGCCCTGGATTCATTTTCCTTCCATAGATCTTCAATCTGTTGAGTCAGGGTTTCCGAAAGCTTTTCGTGTTCCTGATTTTTCTTCTCAAGAGCAAGCACAGAGGATCGAAGCTGAGCAATAGTGGTTGCGTCTGTTACATCTCCTTCTGGATGCTGAGTAGATGCAAGGGGTTCGTCTCCAGCCCCATGGTTTCGACCTAGGGTTTTTGCTTTCGAGAGTAAAGATCTCTCGTGTACCCTCCTTCTAGCGCCAAATTGTGGGAACCGAGATTCACGTCAATGTATTTTCGTAAAGTTGTTAATGTGAGGATCCGAGAATCTTGCTAGAGAAAGCAGAAAGTAGAGAGAAAGATTGAAAAAGGTAAAGAGAACAAAATTTTATTGCTGTAATGTGTTGAATCGTTTTTAATGTCTTACAAGACTTACGGATCGATTCCTATTTATACTAAGACATCCTAAGCCCTAAACACCCTAAATTTTGATGTGGGACAAATGTTCTTTCTTTTTTCCGACAATTTTTCCGATGAGTCGTGGGATGCGTCCAGCTCGATATGGTGAAGTGTGTCGGTCAGCTCGGTAGCCAGGAGGGTAGATTTTACCGAACTATCTGGCATATGCCATCCAGCTCAGTAGGTATTGTGAAGGAAACATGCATTTTGCTGCTCCAAGCTTCCGTACCGAGGTGGCCAACAATGCCCAACTCGTGGACCCCATAACTTTCTCGTATGAACTCTGTTTGATCTAATTCTTCTTCCATAAGCTTTATAATTGAGTTAAGAACATTTTACAAGTGGTTTCATGTTCAGAAGCCTTGTGGTTTGAAAGATACACATCAATCATTGAACATATATCCTTTTCAGCTCGGAACTCTCGGAAAGTGTCATCCAGCTCGGTTTCCAGGTGGGGAAGGATTCTACCGAGCTGGATGCATCATGCTGTCCAGATTGGTACCAAATTGGGCAGGTGATACCGAGGTGGATGCATAATGACAGCCAACTCGTTAGATTTGTACCGAGCTGACTGCTTTGTGCTGTCCAGATCGACGTTCTGTGGCAAGTGCTTGGCAAAACATGCATTTAGCTCGTGTGTGTCAGTCCGCTCGGTAGGATTTACTGCCAATACACCGAGCTGGCTGTCCTACAAGCTTTGTTGATCGCCTCTTACTTGAAAAATCGTAACTTTCGTCGGTTTATCGAAGGAATCGTTCAAAGGACGAAATAATCAGCTGGACCTGATGGAGAGATGTCAGTCAGCTTGGTATCACTAGCAGGTCTTGATACCGAGCCGGCTGTCTTATTTCGTCCAGCCGATCATCCCTTGTTCAACGATTTGCGAGTTCATCGATTCCTCGGAAAAACTCTCGAAAGACAGTTTTTCTTACTTTCCTTGCAGAGTTATCGACAGAATGGTTCAAAATGAACTTTTTCCGAACTCATATCTAAATATGGAAATTTATTTTTTGATATTTAAATATTTTAATCGTTAATTCCGGAAGTGTAGGTTTTGACCCCAACAACAATTTGAGCTAACAAGAATTGTTGTGGGTGAAAACGCGCATGCTGACGCTCTAGCAGCCTTGGCATCGACTTCGGCCCCGGGAGAAAGCAGGATTATTCCGGTGGAGTTCATAGAACATCAAAGCATTGGACCACCCAACATAATCACGCACATCCAAGGAGATCTTGAGGAAGAAATTTCCGAAGATCTTATAGAGGCAGACGAACCAGACCCGGCTCCAGCCATTGGCACCAACTCGGAAACCAAAGGGGGGAGAGTTTGGTTGCGACCAAGAGTGGATGGAGAGAATTTGCTACTACATCACAGACGGAAAACTCCCTGCAGAGAAATGGGAAGCACGAAAACTTAGAGCACAAGCAGCAAGCTTCGTCCTCTTAGATGGAAAGCTCCTCAAGTGGAGACATTCTGGCCCCCTTATGAACTGTGTGGAAGGGGAACAAGCCCAAAAAAATCATGCATAAAATTCATAGCGGGTCATGTGGAAACCACTCAGGAGGAAGGGCACTCTCCATCAAAATCATAAGGCACGAATATTTTTGGCCGATAATGATCAAAGATTGCGAGAAATTCTCGAAAAGATGCAAGAAATGCCAACGTCACACTCCCACAATCCGCCAGCTGGCCAAAATACTTTCGTCGATATCCTCACCATACCCATTTATGCGGTGGTCAATGAATATCGTCAGACCAATGCAAAAATCTAAGCAAAAGCAGTATCTGCTCATCTTAACGGATTACTTTTCCAAATGGATCAAAGCAGACTCCTATGCTAGCATAAACGATGCCCAGGTCGAACATTCAGTGTGGAAAAACATCATCTGTAGACAAGGCATTCCTTACGAGATCGTAACCGATAATGGTTCACAGTTCATCTAAAACCGTTTCGTATCATTCTGCGAAAAATGGAAGATCCGTCTGAGTTTCTCAACTCCGAGGTATCCACAGGGCAACAGCCAAGGAGAAGCAGTCAACAAAACAATTCTTGACAGATTAAAGAAAAGGCTCGACGAAAAGAAGGGGAGATTGATACGTCCTGAATTAGAGGATCACTCAGTCGGTATAGTTGGATATGGATCTGACCGGATCAGGATGAAAGACACGGCAGATCTGATGGATCGAAGGGTCGCACGATGGTTGCGGATGACCACCGATATTCCCACTCGCCTTAGCTTCTTGATATGACGCACAAGATCAGCTGAAAGGTGAGGTTGTTTACTTGGATATTACGCACCAAGTGTTGGAAAAGTTCTTAATCAAAGAACAACGAGAGAAAGTTCTCAATCGAAGAAAAATATAAGCAAAGTCTGATTTTATTAATCGCCAAGGTTGAATACTTATACAACGAAGTATTCGAAAATGAAAAAGGAAAATATTATATGTTTTCACGACAAACAAGAGCCATGCAGAAGAAATAATCATGCAAAAATTAAATGGAAGTCGAAATTTGAATTTCACGCGGTTTTGGCCAAAGTGACCATTCGGCTACCGTCCAGGTTCATTGCGGATGCACTGGCCGAGACGTGGACGAGAAGGATTGGGTTAGTTCGTGCCATCGGGTACTCCAATAGAGCAATGTGTGTTTTGGCTCGAGACAAGTTTTCAGAGAGCTTAAGAATCCTTGCATATGAGATCGGTCCAAGAGAAAACTCCAAGATCGACTCAAAATCGAATTTCCAACTCGCGTCCCGATCATCAGTACGTGCGATACGGGCCAAAAGTGAGGACTCTGTATCATCATCGGATTCTTCCCGAGTCAAGGGGATTATGTCTTGATCGATCGTCTTCTATTGTCGAGTTGTTCGGGAAAGAAACTCAGTGTCTCGGCTGATTCGATCATTTGGTCGTGGATCCAATCGAAGGCCTGATCCGGATGCATGTGAGTCGATACGGTACACGACACGATAATGATGCTCCGATTGTTCGTCTTGGGCAAACATCTTTCCATCTCAAGATATCGACTTGCCTTTTTTCGTAACCTGATAACCTCCATCCGTGTCCCAAGAAATCTGGTCTGGTTCGAACTGCATCCCGCGTCCCGTCCCGTCCGATGCCACAGCCCGATGTTGACCCGATGTTCCATTTTTGCGTCCCGATACTATATTCTGTGGCGCATCATTCCCCTCCTCTTGAAAAGGATTTGTCCACAAATCAGGAACATCTGCCACAAAAGAGGAGAGATCAGAGACATTAAAACTAGGGGATACATCATACTTACCTTGTAAATAAAGTGTGTATGCATTGTTGCCCATTTTCTGAACAATCGGAAATGGACCATCGACCCGCGGCATGAGTTTTAATTTTCTTTTGTCCGGGAATCGTTCCTTCGTCAAGTGCACCCTTACCAGATCTCCCACCTCGAAACTCTTCTCTTTTCTTTTCCGGTTGGCTTTCTTCTCATAAACTACGGTTTTAGCTTCGATGTTGGCACGGACCTTCATATGCAACTTTTTAATGCTTTTTGCCTTCTTTTTGCCATCTGTACTAACTCTTTTACTCACAGGCAAATGAACAAGATCAAGTGGAGACATAGGGTTAAAGCCGTAAACAATTTCAAAGGGTGAAAATTTGGTGGCCGAATGTTTTGAGTGATTAAAAGCAAATTCAACATGCGGCAAACAATATTCCCATGTCCTAAGGTTTTTCTTTACTAAGGACCTAAGCAAAGGAGACAACGTACGGTTCACTACTTCAGTCTGACCATCAGTTTGCGGATGGCATGTAGTTGAAAACAAAAGTTTGGTTCCTAATTTTGACCATAGAGTTTTCCGAAAGTAGCTAAGGAACTTAGCATCCCTATCAGACCTGATTGTTCTAGGCATGCCATGCAATCTAATAATCTCCCTAAAGAACAGGTCGGCCACATGCACAGCATCATCAGATTTATGACAAGGAATAAAATGGGCCATTTTAGAGAACCTATCAACCACAACAAAGATAGAATCCCTACCAGTTTTGGTTCTAGGCAATCCTAAGACAAAGTCCATGGAGATATCAATCCACGGATACTCAGGAATAGGAAGGGCAGAATACAAACCTTGGCTTTGACTCCTTCTTTTTGCTTCTTTGCACACCACACACCGATTGCAAATTCTTTCCACATCTTTCATCAAGCTCGGCCAGAAGAAGTGCTCGTGGATAACCTTGTGGGTTTTTTTGATTCCAAAGTGTCCCATGAGTCCACCACCGTGGGCTTCCCTAAGAAACAACTCCCTCAAAGAACATTTGGGAACACAAAGACGGTTATCAAAGAATAAAAACCCAGACACTTGGTAGTATTTTCCATAAGCCACCTTAGAACATTTTCTAAATACTTTCTTAAAGTCTAGATCAGACGCGTACAGATCTTTGATAAACTCAAATCCAATCAACTTTGTTTCTAAGGCTGAAAGAAGAACATACCTTCGGGACAAAGCGTCAGCGACCACATTTTCCTTACCTTGCTTGTATTTGATGACATAAGGGAATGTTTCAATGAATTCTACCCAGCGGGCATGTCTTTTGTTCAACTTGGTTTGTCCTTTAAAATGCCTCAGAGACTGGTGACCATTGTATCACAAATTCCTAGGGCCAGAGGTAGTTTTGCCACGTTTGGAGTGCCCTCACCAGAGCGTACAGCTCTTTATCATAAGTTGGGTAGTTCAGCGTGGCTCCACCAAGTTTTTCACTGAAGTGTGCCACCAGTCTCTTTTCCTTCATCAATACAGCACCAATTCCCACGCCTGAGGCATCACATTCTATTTCAAAAGTTCTAGAAAAATCTGGAAGAACAAGTAAAGGAGTTTGAGTTAACTTCCCTTTTAGCATTTGAAAGGCATCCTCCTGAGCTTGCTCCCACTTGAAACCCGCAATCTTCTTAACCACCTCAGTAAGTTGGGCTGCAATGGTACTGAAGTTTGGTACGAACCTTCGGTAGAATCCTACCAGTCCATGAAAGCTTTTGACCTCACTAATGGTCTTTGGACTTGGCCAGTCCCGGATAGCTTGTACCTTCTCCTCATCTACACGTAGTCCATCTGCACCAACAACAAAACCTAAAAAGACCATGTTATCTGTCCCAAAATAACATTTCTTCAAGTTAGCATACAATTGTTCTTTTCTAAGTACTTCAAGGACCAAACGCAAATGCTTTTTATGTTCTTCCAAGTCTTTGCTGTAGATGAGAATATCATCAAAATACAAGCACAAAATGACCTATAAACATTCTAAGCACATGATTCATGAGGCGGATAAGGGTACTAGGGGCATTTGTCAATCCGAAAGGCATAGACAACCATTCATACAATCCTATCTTAGTTTTAAAAGCAGTCTTCCATTCATCACCCTCTTTCATACAAATTTGGTGATAGCCACTTTTTAAATCAATCTTTGAAAACACAGAAGAACCATGCAACTCATCAAGCATATCATCTAGCCGAGGAATGGGATGTCTATACTTTACCGTGATGTTGTTTATGGCACGGCAGTCCACGCACATTCTCCAAGACCCATCCTGATGGGAATCAGTACATGTATCCGGATGGTGGCATCGTGGATAGCTCAGACGAGGGAGAGCAGCTTGAACCGAAGCATGGAGATAGGAGCAAAAATGATGGGAAGTTGACCAGAGAGCATAGGAGAAAAATTGCCCGAGAACATATGGACGTTGCCCATGGGAATCAGGATGTGCATCGAGAAGGATCGGACGAGTATCAGCTTACATCGGACAACTATCGAGACGCGGGGGATTTTCATCGAGACGCGGAACATACCATATATCACTTTGACCTGGGATCAGATGGAGATGAGTTGGTTAGTGCGTCCCGAGCAAAATACCGAGTATCACAACTAGCCGAGGTTCAGGAACGACGAATGCTGCGAGATAGAGACGCGTCCTAAGAGCTGCAAGCCTTTGCACGATCAACACCCGATGATGTTCTCGATACTTCCCATGCCGATAGTACTGAAGTTGTTGCATTGACCGGATCGATACCTGATAAAGACGCGTCCTGACCAATGATTGAGAGATTGGATTTCGATGGGATTTTGGACTTTTCCTCCAAGAAAAACTCCAAGATAAGGCTTTTTTAGCTCAAGGAATAAGTCTGTCACGTCATAACTCAAATGGCTCGAGTGGAACATCTTCTGCATCATGACTCGACCATGAGCATTATCCGGGTGACCGAGCCAACCACCTAGCCGACACGCGTGAGTAGCCGAGGGGTCATTTTGACCAAAACGCGTGGATTCAAGAGTCAGTCGTCGCGAGTTAATTTTTGTCCACATTTTTATTTCCTATGTCATAAATTCACCTGATAAACTCTATATGTATTATTCTTCTTCGACGAGAAATAATAACCAACTTTTTATCAAAATATTTTCTTTCGAGAGTGATTTCTCTTGTTCTCTCTGAACAAATCCGGTTGCTGGTGCGTACATCCATCAACCACTTTCTTGATTCTTTGGTGCGTTCATCCACTGATTCAAGAACCGGGATCATCAAAGTCCGTCCATAGGCTTTGTGCGAAACCATTCACCTCCACATCTCCTTCAACACGGTGCTAGTAGTCCACGTTAGAAGGATTATCCAGTACCGCTTAAGAGTTGATCTCTAGTTTTGGACCGAACTAAAAAGGATCATGAGGAAGCGGTTTGTGCTAAATCATTACCACCGTGATCTTCATCAAAAGTTGAGAAGGCATTATCAGGGTTCCAAAAGCGTGGAAGATTACTACCAAGAGATGGAAACTCTGCTGATCAAGGCAGACGTTTCAGAAGATAGGGAGGCCACCATGGCTCGATTTTTGGGTGGACTCGAGAGATTCCGGACAAGCTGGAAATGGAACACTTCGTTGAACTTGACGAAATGCTGCATAAGGAGATTCTGGTGGAGCAGCAGATCAAGAGGAGGGGCACAACCCGCACCACATACGGCCCCACCGAATCGGCACCAAACGCCTCGTCCAGCCGAACCACCCCGATTGAGAAAGATAAGTCTCTGACCAGACCAAAATCTGATTTAAAAACTAATCAGGTTGTTCAAGACTTTAAAGGAAAAGGAATAGCTGAGGGCACAAGGAACCGGGACGTGAGGTGTTACAAGTGCCAAGGAAAAGGAGACCCGTGGCTTACTTTAATGAAAAGCTGGGAGGAGCTACCCTGAATTACCCCACGTATGATAAAGAGTTGTATGCTCTTGTGCGTGCACTCCAGACATGACAGCATTACTTGCGGACAAAGGAATTTGTGATCCATACTGATCATGAGTCACTAAAGCATCTAAAATGCCAGCAAAAACTAAACAAGAGGCATGCAAGGTGGGTTGAGTTCATCGAGACTTTTCCTTATGTGATCAAATACAAGCAAGGTAAAGAAAATGTAGTGGCCGATGCACTATCTCGGAGGTATGTGTTGCTATCCTCCCTCTGAACCAAGTTGCTTCGATTTGAATTCATTAAGAACTTGTATGAAACTGATTTCAGATTTCAGTGAACCTTTCAAAGCTTGTGCCAAGTATGTGTTTGAAAAGCATTTTAGGCTTGAATGTTTCCTTTTCTATGATAATCGCCTCTGTGTTCCACATTGCTCTTTGAGAGAGTTTTTTTGTAGAGAAGCTCATGGGGGAGGATTGATGGGGCACTTCGAAATCACCAAAACACTTAAGGTCCTTCAAGACCATTTCTGGAAGAAGATACATGAACGGGCCAGGGTAAACATCAAGTCAAAAACCAAGGAGTATGAAAAACATGCCAACAGGAAGAGATGGAAGATGATCTTTCAGCCGGGAGATATGGTTTGGGCAATTTGTCGTGGTGAAGAAAATTCATGACAACGCGTATCAACTTGATCTTCAAAGTAAGTATCACATTTCTTCTAGTTTTAATGTTACTGATCTATCTCCTTATGTGACAGACAAGCCGGATTTGTGGTCAAATCCTTTTCAAGACGAGGGGATTGATGGGAATCAGTACATGTATCCGGACGATGGCATCGTGGATAGCTCGGACGAGGGAGAGCAGCTTGAACCGGAGCATGGAGCTAGGAGCAAAAACGATGGGAAGTTGACCAGAGAGCATAGGAGAAAAATTGCCCGAGAACATATGGACGTTGCCCGAGGGAATCAGGATGTGCATCGAGAAGGATCGGACGAGTATCGGGTTGCATCCGACAACTATCGAGGTGGGGGATTTTCATCAAGACGCGAAACGTACCGTCTATCGCTTTGACCCGTGATCAGATGGAGACGAGCTGGTTAGTGCGTCCGGAGGAAAATACCGAGTATCGCAACCAGCCGAGGTTCATGAACAACGAATGCTGCGCGATAGAGACACGTCCCAAGAACTGCAAGCCTTTGCACGATCAACACCCGGTGATGTTCGTGATACTTCGCCTGCCGATAGTACTTGAGTTGTTGCACTGACCGGATCGATACCCGATAGAGACGCGTCCCGACCAATGATCGAGAGATATGATTTCGATGGGATTTTGGAGTTTTCCTCCTGCACAAATTCTAAGATAAGGCTCCTTCAGCTCAAGGAACAAGTCGGTCACGTCATAACTCAAATGGCTCAAATGGAACATCTTCTGTATCATGACTCGACCATGAGCATCATCCGGGTGACCGAGCTAACCACCTAGCCGACACGCGTGAGTAGCCGAGGGGCCATTTAGACCAAAACGCGTGGATTCAAGAGTCATTCGTCGCGAGTTAATTTGAGTCTACATTTTTATTTCTTATGTCATAAATTCACCTGAAAATCTCTATATGTATTATTCTTCTTCGACGAGAAATAATAACCAACTTTTTATCGAAAAAATTTCTATCATTCAAGAAGTTATTTCTCTTGTTCTCTCTGAACAAATCAGGTTGCTGGTGCGTACATCCATCAACCTCTTTCTTGATTCTTTGGTGCGTTCATCCACTGAGTCAAGAACCGGGATCATCAAAGTCAGTCCATAGGCTCTGTGCGAAACCCTTAACCTCCACATCTCCTTCAACACGGTGCTAGTAGCCCACGTTGGAAGGATTATCCAGTACCGCTTAAGAGTTGATCTCCGGGAGTGTGTCACATCCTTTTTAGGCACCAGCAGAACAGGAAACGCGCAAGGGCTGAGGCTTTCCCTGATGTATCCTTTGTCCAAGAGCTCTCCAATTTGTTTTTGCAACTCCTTGGTTTCAACCCGGTTGGTTCTGTATGCTGGACGGTTAGGAAGAGATGCTCCGGGAACAAAATCTATCTGGTGTTCAATTTCCCTAACCGGCAATCCTTTCGGATTTTCTTCAGGGAAAACGTCTTTGAAGTCCTGCAGTATATCTTGAAGATCACTCAGAGGCTCCGGTGCAAGGTTAGAAGATGCCATGAGGGTCTCTTTATAAATCAACAAAAAGGAAGGAGTTTGAGAGAAAAGAGTTTTTCTTACTTGTCCTTGCTTGGCCAGGAAGTTAGAATTTTTCTTGGCCGTCTTAGGTTCTTCTTTGGCCTCGGGTGTTTCATGACTTTTCTTAAGTTGAATTTGGTCGTGATTAACTTCTGACGGTGAGAGAGGGACCATCGTGATTTTCTTGCCATCGTGGTCGAAGGAGTGGCAGTTTGTGAATCCATAGTGGATAGCTCTCTTATCGTACTGCCATGGTCGACCGAGAAGAATATGGCTGGCGTCCATCGGAAGGACATTGCACACGATCATATCGCTGTACCGGCCTATCGTGATTGGTACCATGACTTGTTCCGTGATGTGTAGCTTGCCCACATCATTCAGCCATTCGAGCTTAAAGGGACGCGGGTGGGAGCGCGTCTTGAGACCGAGTTTCCTGAACATAACATCGCTAGCGAAATTAGTACAGCTGCCCCCATCAATGATTAGAGAACAAATTTTACCATTGACAAAACAACGAGAATGAAACAAATTCTCCATTTGTTCTGTTTCCTCTGTTTTGGGATGGACATTAAGGGTTCTCCGGGTGACTAGAAGCTGATCCTGGGTCGGGTAATCGAAAAGCTCATCGTCCGGCTCTTCATCGAATATCGGTCCATCATCTTTTTCTTCTGCTTCCGATTCAACTTCTCCATTATAGTGCAAGATCATTGTCTTTTGGTTTGGACAACTGTTGGCGTAGTGTCCCAAGCCCTGACATTTAAAACACCTGATGTCCCTGGCTCTGCTCGTGGTTTCCATGGCTTTGCTTTTATCAAAACGAGAAGAGAAATTGTTAGTTTTTGAATCAGAAGGAACTGGGGCCGAGGACTTACCTTTGTCTGGATGGGAAGGTTTGGCATGCACAGCATAAGGTGGTTTGGAAAATCCCTTCCTTTTGGATTATTGCTCCAACAGAATGGCTTTATGCAACATCTCCTCGATGCTATCATACTCCTGAAGTTCCATGCGGTCCTGCAGCTCACGATTCAGCCCTCCCACGAACCGCGCCATAGTTGCTTCAAGAGTTTCTTCTATATCCGCCTTTATTATAAGAATTTCCATCTCCTGGAAATATTCTTCCACACTCTTAAATCCCTGGTCGAGCCGTCTGAGCTTTTGGTGAAGTTTCCGGCCATAATGGTTTGGTATGAACCTTTTTCTCATGAGCGAGGTTAGATCTTCCCATGTTAAAATTGGATCACCACCTGTTCGTTTCCTGAGAAGAAACACTTGATCATACCAATTAATAGAATTACCAGTGAATTCAGCTACGGCCAACCTGACCTTTTTCATTTCAGAAAAGTTTTGGCAATCCAAAATGAGTTCAACTTTCCTTTCCCATTCAAGATAAGCGTATGGGTCATTTTTGCCACAAAAGGTAGGAATTTTAAGTTTGAGTCTACCTATACCATCATCCACACGTTCATTTCTTCTAGCAAAAGGATTCACATTACCTTGCTCACGGTTTCGGTTACCTTGTCTTGGTCGGTAGTGTGTTCGATCTTCTTCATAGATTTCATCGTCCATTTCCTCCTCAGAACGGCTAGGACGCCTAGGCCGGTTTCTGCGTGGAACACGGTCAGGTTGAGTTTGTGTTTGCAGTTCATCAATCCTTGCACGGATCTGCTCCAAGCCTGCATTCATTAAGCGACTCATGTTATCATTTAAAGCTCTCATCTGCAAGTTGAATTATCCGGCATTGAAGGTTTCCGATCGGTCCTCTTGTTCCATTTTGTCATGAAAAGAAAAACAAACAGATCAAAGTAAAATCCTCTCCACTCGCGTGTTTAAAACTACCCCACTCACGTGTTTCCCTTGATTTTTGGTGTCACATGAATTTTCTCTCAAGGTTCAAGGAGATCTAATCCGAACACCCAATGGAACACCCAAGTAACAAGGGAATAGGAGAAGAAAGAAGATTTTGATGGGATCCCCTTTAACTATCCTAAGGCTGGGTTTCTCTTCAGCCAGGAGGCTTACTCTTCCACCACTCCCCCCAGGATTTCTCTTCAGACGTCAAATGAATCATGATGTGAATGAAAGTTGGAGGGAAATATCTTTCAAACATACAAAGAGTTTCGACGATCTCAGCCTCCATTCCTAGGATCTGCTTCATATCAATTACACGCTGACATAAGTGGTTGAAAAATGCACATAGTCGTGTGATTGCCACTCTAGGACCTTTTGGTAACAGACCTCTAAGCGCAATTGGCAGGAGCTGCTGCATCAACACATGATAGTCATGTGATTTTAACCCTCCCATCTTACAGTCCTCTAATGATACACATCTCGAAATGTTTGAGCAGTATCCATCTGGGCCTTTAAAGTCATACAATCGCTTACAGAAAATATTCTTCTCACTCTTGGACAAGTTGCAAGGTGATGGAGGAAGGTATGTTCGTTTCCCATTAAGTGAAGGGTGTAAATCCTTCCTCAGACCAAGCTCCTCCAAATCTTTACGAGCAGCCAGACCGTCTTTTGACTTCTCACCTTGCAATAAAGTAGCTATAATACTTTCAGCCACATTTCTCTCCACATGCATTACATCTAGGTTATGCCTTACTGGAAGCTCCTGACCAACACACATTGTAAACAAAACCAAAATTAAACAGAGCCTGATTGATATAATATGAAAATATATGAGACAATAGATTATACCTCCCAATATGGTAGACTGAAAAAAATTGATTTTTTCTTCCATCTGGATAACTCCTCCGCATCCACTTCCACATCTTCACCTTCCTCATCTACTGATTCACTGTATTCATCCTCATTATGAGAGCATACTTCAGTACAATCAGACCTTTTTCTCTTCCTTGCAGATTTTTTCAAATTCCCAAAGTCATTTCTGAATTTCGTAAGGTTTTGATAAATATCTTAACCTGTTAAAATTCGACTTTTTCTCCTATTCTCAATCTTTCCATCAAACCACGCCTTCTTTCCAGGGAAAGTATGATCTGGTGGTAGATGTTTTCTGTGACACATATAGACATGGTTTCTGCTATGCTTAAACCACATACTGTCGATGTTTTTTCCACACAATGGACAACCCAACTTGCCCTTCACTTTGTATCCAGTTAGATTCCCATAGGCTGGAAAGTCACTGATCGTCCAAAGCAACATTCCTCTAAGAGTAAAAGTTGATTTACTGTATGCATCATACACTAACTCTCCCTTCATCCACAGCTGGTTGAGATCATATATCAATGGTTCTAAGTAGATATCTATGCTATTCGCTGGCTGTTGTGGACCAGGTATCAATAGGGAAAGCATTATGTTATCTTTCCTCATACATAAATGAGGAGGCAAGTTATAATTAACTAACAGAACGGGCCAGCAGCTGTAATTGATATTTTTCATATTGAATGGATTGAATCCATCTGTTGAGAGTCCCAGATTCATGTTCCTCTCTTCAGCTGCAAAGGATGGGTATTTGTCATCCATCTAAGACCATGTGACAAAATCTACAGGGTGTCTCAGCTTTCCATCATTGCTTTTGTTGTTGAAATGCCATCTTAGATCTTTTGCCATTTGCTCGGATCGCAACATCCTCTTCAGTCAAGGGATTACTTGAAAATACCGCAATATCTTCTGTGGCACACCTTTTTTTTACTACACCAGTTTGCATGTTGGTCTTCCATCTTGGAGCTTTGCATTTTGGACACTTATCAAGCTTCTTGTACTTGTTTCTAAACAAGCAGCAGTCATTTACACATGCGTAAATGTTTTGATAACCCATATCAAAGGATTTGAAAAGCTTCTTCACATCGTACACTGAGGAGTGAAGCACGTTCTCACTTGGTAACATGTCCTTCAATGTTGCTAGCAGATCGTTGAAGCTCTTGTCTGACCATCCATTCTGAGTCTTAAGTCTGAACAAGGTTACTATAGCTGACAACTTGCAATGATTTGCACATCCTGAGTACAGTGGTTGTTCTGCATCCGCTAGTCTTGCTAAGAAGTCATATCCTTTCTTACCATCATCATCCTCGTCAATCTCATCCAAATCACCCTTACTAACAAAATCTCGATCCAAACAAGCCGCAGCTTCATACAATTCAAAAACCTCATCATTCCACTGCTTCTCTTTTCTTTCACCTTCAGCTTCTGAGTTAATTACTTCATGGTAAAACCAATCAGTTCGAATCTTGTAAGCCTCATCCATGCCCTTCATTACGAGATGATCGACTACAGTACTACTTAAGTGACGAGCTAGGTTGCGACAGTCAACATAGGGACATATAATCAAATTGGTATCTCCCAACGCTGCACTAACAACTCTCACAAAATATGTAGCCCCTTTCTTATAGGCAGGGTCTGCTCTTCATAACATAATAACAATGAAAACTTAATTTGATAGACTCCATAAGCCAACTGATACCTAACTAACATGCACTAGAAAGTTCATACCTGTGAAGATGCACCCAGTCCTTGGCCAATACCATTTTTCTAACCTTATATAACCTTAATTTATCATAATAAAAGCCTTTCAGGACTATATCAGAAATAAATAAATAAAAACACATCTGATAATTTCAGACAATCAGTCACATAAAAGATAAAGAGTGATTATATAAACCAACTTAGTTCATTTGATGACAATTACTGTAGCTATTTGATGCTGATTATATCACTAACTAGCATTGTAGATATATTGAAAATTTAGATTAACTAATTTAAACAAACACCATCAATTCAGAACACAGTTACCAAAAACATAGAAAATGATGGATATAACAGAAAAGAAGCATTGCATATCATAACCAAAGAGAGATTGATGTGATGACATCAGACAATCAAACACAGAAAAATATGTGGAGTGATTATAATAAATTGACATACTAATCATGATTAAAGCATATTGTACTAACAAACTGACTGTTGAAACTAAAATAGTTCATTTTATATAATGACAATAACAGAAAAAATGAATATAACACATGCATTGCAATTTTAGCAACTATAACAGAAGATGGTACTAACCTATCAAGCGATAGAGCAGAAGAAAATTTCAATTTCCCATGATTGTACTCAGCAACGCTTAAATTATCATCAAAGGTTGTAGAACAGAAGAACAAGTGTCGGACAACACAAGTTTTAGACAACTCAAGTAACCACAAGCTAGGTTCTATTTATCCGATAATAACAGTAAAGTATCGCAAATTCCAGACCAAAACATGCAACATTCATCAATTCGAAGAAAATAATTCAGATTAAGGAACACTTGCCTTCGATTTGACTCAATGTCGACAGAGAACGGCGAAATTAGGGTCGCCGACGGATGCAGAGCTCGACCCTTACTTCAACGGCGGCGACGGCGAGGCTAATTGATGTCTGGGTGAAAGGATTAGAGAATTCGTCGAAAATAGAGGTGTTAGGGTTTGGAAGGGTTTTCGATGAGAATGAGGGAAAGTGAGAATGAGGGAGAGTAAAGTGAAATTTTTGCTAAGTTATTGGCGGACTAAAGTGATTTTAGCTTCCCACTTAATGTAATCATATCATAGCGTTTATAACACTATTATAAAGTAACTAAATTTTAAACACATCTACGATAGCAGTACAGTAAAACGAGCTATCATCTTATGCTATCAATGTGAAATTTTTTTATAGTGGATACTGAAACTGTTGTCTTCCAAGGGCCTTAGTAAGAAGATCAGCCAACTGCACAGATTTGTTGACATGAGACGTGACAATATTATCAGCAGTGATTTCATCACGAATGAAATGACAATCTTTCTCAATGTGTTTTGTCCGTTCATGAAAAACAGGATTTGCAGCTATATGAAGAGCAGACTTGCTGTCACAGATGAGCTTCATAGGAGAGGTGTGATAGATTCCGAGTTATTCAAGAAGCTCTTTAATCCACAACAGTTCTTGAACAGCAAGTGCCATAGGCCGACATTCAGCTTGTGAGGAAGAAAGAGATACTCTGTCTTGCTTCTTTGTCTTCCAAGATACCGGTGCATCACCAAGCAGAACAATATAACAGCTAAGAGATCGACGAGTAATCGGACAAGAATCCCAATCAGAGTCACAATAGGCTGTTAGCTGTAGGTCTGAGACAGACGGGACCAAAATTCCTTGACGGGGACAGCCTTTTAAATACCGAACGATTCGAATGGAAGCCTCCCAATGTGCTTGACGAGGTGATTGAATGTACTAAGCTAAGAGATTAACACAACAGCTGAGTTCAGGATGAGTGAGAGCGAGATAAACAAGGCGTCCAACAAGGCGTCTATACTTAGAGGGATTGAGATAAAATGGTCCTTTATCTGATGCAAGCCGGAGATTCTGCTTGATGGGTGTCTCAAACGGACGAGCACCAGTCAGGCCACACTCTGAAATAATATCAAAACAATACTTGCGTTGTGAGAGATAGATGCCATCGGGTCCACGAGCAACCTCAATACCATGGAAATATTTTCATGCTCCTAAGTCTTTCATGGGGAAACAGGTGTGGAGATAGGCTTCGAATTGGGAAATAACGTAAATGAGAATATGAAGAACAGTATCACCACAAACAAGAGTAAACAAGGAGTAATCTTTCCGACATTGAATAAACCCGTAGGAGAGTAATGCAGCAGAGAGTTTAGCAATTGAACAGCGAGGTGCTTGTTTTAAACCATATAAAGACTTGTGCAATCGACAAACAAGAGACGGATCAGAGGGTTGAAAACAAGGAGGAGGTTTCATATAAATTTCTTCGTCAAGGCCACCATGAAGAAAATCAATGTAAACATCTATTTGATGAAGCTCCCAATTCTTAGCGGCTGCACATTCAAGAAGAATCCGTATGGTATTCATCTTGACAACTTGAGCAAAAGTTTCATCATAATCTACTCCTTCTTCTTGATAATTTCCCATAACGACCAAACGTGCCTTATGTCGCTCAATAGATCCATCAGAGTTATATTTGATGCGATATACCCACTTTGAAGCTAAAAGCTTTCTTGTCGGGAGGAACTTTGCTGAAAGACCATGTGTTCCTTTCCTTGAGAGCATCGACCTCAGTTGCATAGTGTCTCGCCAAACTTTGAGTTTCATAAAATCTTTAAAATGAATGGGTTCGTCGCCAAGGGCGATCGCAGCCAGAAAAGCTACAAACCGCTCAGAGAAACAATCACTAGAGACAAAGTTTGCGAGAGGGTAAAGACACATACCTGAAGGTGCCAAATTAAAGGGAAGTGAGTCAAGAACGGGGTTTATATCGCGTTGAGCCGAATACGTGACATACTCTTGAAGACGAATCGAGGGAATTTTGGAACGCATACTGCGACCCAATTGTTCACTTGGAGGCACGACGAGTTGCATTTCTGGTATTTGAGTTTCAAGAGAGAGTTTAGTTGGAAAAGGTGGTGGACTATATGAATCGACCAAAGATTCGTGAGATGAGGGATCCGCAACGTTGTCATCACCCCCCCCCCCCTCGTTTATAATTTCAGCCGGTGTTGTAGATACAACATCCTCAATTATTTCAATATCTGGTGGCAAAGGAGCTGGTGTAGTGATTGGTGATGGAATAGATGTGCTAGTTGACGCCTACGGAAACGAAGTCTCATGAAAAATTACATCTCGAGAGACAAAGAACACGTTTGTTTCAAGATCATATACTCGCCAGCCCTTTTGACCAAAAAGATATACAATAAAGAGACAACGACGGCTCCGAGGTTCGAACTTATCAGTTCTACCTGTTTGACGTTTTGCTAAACAAAGACTGCCGAAAACACGGAGGTGAGAGTAAGATGGAGCTGAGTTATGCAGAACTTCATAGGGAGGTTTACCATCAAGCAGAGGTGTGGGTGTTCGATTAATGAGATATGCTGCCGTCAGAATGCTTTCACCCCAAAACTTGATTGGAAGATTAGCTTGAAAAAGAAGTGCTCTCGCCATGTTGAGTAAATGGCGATGCTTACGTTCAACTCTACCGTTTTGCTGAGGAGTTCCAACACATGAGGTCTGATGGGAGATTCCGTGATCATCAAAATATGTTGTTAAACACATAAACTCAGTTCCATTGTCACTTCGAACTGTCTTAACCCGCTTTCCAAATTGATGTTCTGCCATCACAATGAATGTTGTGAGAACTTTTGCGACTTCACTTTTCACCAGTAATAGATGAGTCCATACGTTTCGAGAATGATCATCAACGATAGTGAGAAAATAATGAGCTCCAGATGAAGAAGATTGACTATATGGACCCCAAACATCACAATGAATGAGAGCAAAACAATTGGTGGCTTTATTATAACTTTCAGAAAACAAGTCACAAGTGTGTTTTGTTTGAATGCAGACGTCACAAAACTCTTTGAATTGACAACTACTAGTATCAAAATCCTTTAAAGTAGACAAAACTGAATGTAAAGCTTGCTTCCCAGGATGTTCCATTCATTGATGCCACAAGGGTGCGTATTCTGTTTTAGTAGTCTTGTATGCTCTAGCTGATACAATCCCACGAAAGTGATAAACCCCGTTCTCTTCCTCACCTGCTCCAACCGGCATCTTCGAAGAATGGTCCTGTATCACACAAAATTTATCAGTGAAAGTGGCAAAACAAGACAGTTCTTGTAGTAGTCGAGCAAGAGATATTAAAGTGCACAACAAATCAGGGACAAAGAGAACACATGTAATATTTCTTCCACCACAAAGGTGAACAGAACCTTCTTTGGTGGCATACAAGTGTTTTCCACTTGGTAACACAAAAATACCACAAGGTATTTTCACATAGATCTGTTAACAACTCCGCATCACCTGTCATGTGGTGTGATGCTCCGGAATCAAGAAGATAGTCAACATCCTTACCAGAAAGCTTTTCTGTGGATCCATTAGGTTGTTTTAAAAAACACAATGGCTGACCAGGTTTCTTTGCTAACTCCTGGCACTTCTGGAAATTCTTGTTCATTATTGGTCACAGCAGTGTTGTTAGCTCGAGGTGGTGGAACACTTCTTCCTCGTCCCCAACCTCTGTTATTGCCTTGGCCACGACCTCTTCCTGATGATGATTCTGTCCCTGCTTCCGGGTATCCATGAAGCTGGAAACAGGTCTCAACAGTGTGATTTGTGCGGCCACAGTGCGTGCAATACAGATGATTTCTTGGACGAGTTGCGGCTGCGATTGCATTGACACCGTGTTAAACTGTGTTGGGGTCAAAACTCACATTTCCAGAATTAAAGATTAAAATATTTGAATATCGAAAAATATTTTTCATATTTAGATATGAGTTCAAAGAAAGTTCATTTCGAACCACTTTGTCGATAACTCTGCGAAGAAAGTAAGAAATACTATCTTTCGAGAGTTTTTCCGAGAAATCGATGAACTCGCAATTCATCAAACAAAGGACGATCGGCTGGACGAAACAAGACAGCCAGCTCGGTATCAAGACCTTCCAGTGATACCGAGCTGACTGACATCTCTTCATCACGATTGGCTGATCATTTCATCCTTTGAACGATTCCTCCAATAAACCGACGAAAGTCAGCTCGGTACCAATCTACTGAGCTGGCTGTCATAATGCATCCAGCTTGGTATCATCCACCCTATTTGATACTGAGCTGGACAGCATGATGCATTCAGCTTGGTAGAATCCTTCCCTTCCTGGAAACCGAGCTGGATGACACTTTCCGAGAGTTCCGAGCTGAAAAGGATATATATTCAATAATCAAGGTATATCTTCCAAACCACAAGGCTTTTGAACATGAAACCACCTGTAAAATTTTCTTAACTCAATTTTGAAGCTCATGGAAGAAGAATCAGATCAAACGGAGTTCACACGAGAATGTTGTAGCATCCACAAGTTGGGTGTTGCTGTCCAGCTCGGTACGGGAGGCATGGAGCAGCTAGCCAGCTCGGGGTTTCCTTCCATCAGGCTACCGAGCTAGACGACATATGCCAGTCAGCTCGGTAAAATCCACCCTCCTGGACACCGAGCTGGCCGATACCCTTCAGTATATCGAGCTAGATGCATCCCAAGACTTATCGGAAGATCTCCTCTCATTAATTCTGGAAACCCAGCTGGACGACATCATGGACCTGGAAGCAGCCAGTTCGGTGTTTCCTGCACCCAGGCTACCAAGCTGGATGGTCAGCATGCTGCCTACCGTCCAGCTCGGTAGGAAATGCTGACCGAGCTGGCTGACACTTTTTGTTTCGTCTCATTTCGCTTCGTTCTTCGTCTTCAAGGTCTTTACGTAAACATACCGATGTTTTCACAAGTTTCTCGAAACATCGCGATGTTTCGTCTACCAAATATAACAGAAATGTTAACTTAAAAAAAACCGGAGAGAACCACTGAATCAAAAGACGAGGGATAGAATTGGGCCGAGCTGGAAGGATGGACCGACAAGGGCTGAAACCGACTTATAGAAGTTTCTAGAAATTTCCTTGAAGATTTATGGAAAAGTCGTCGGAAAAAGGGAAACCATTTGTCCCACATTGAAACTTAGGCTGTTTAGAACTTAAGATGTCTTAGTATAAATATGGATCGATCTCTACCTCTTGTAAGACATTCTAAGACGTTCATACATTCAAATCATTATATCAATAAAAGTTCATTCTCTTTTTGACCTAATTTCCTTTTTCGATCTTTCTCTTTACTTTTCGTTTTCTCTCGCAAGATTCTCGGATCCTCACATTAAATTTACGAAAATATGTTGAGGTGAATTCCGGTTCCCACAATTTGGCGCTAGAAGGAGGGGGCACGGGAAATCTTTACTCTTGAAAGCGAAAACCCTAGGTCGAAACCCCGAACTATGGCTGGAGACGAACCCCCTGCATCTACTCAGCGTCCAGAGGGAGATGGAACAGACACAACCACTAATGCTCAGCTTCGATCCTCTGTGCTGGCTCTTGAGAAGAAAATCAGGAACACAAAAAGCTTTCAGAAACCGTGACTCAACAAATCAAAAATCTCAGGAAGGAAAAGGAATCTAGAGCTTCTCTTTTGAGAAAGCGTCTCGATTTCGCTACTCTAGGAGGATCAGGAGTTTCGAGGCGTGATCCACGAGGAAGTTCTTTCCGAACACCATCCTCTCGTAGGATCAACCCTACTACTGCAACTCTGTTGTATCGCCCCTCGGATACATCAACCAGCAACAATGAAAACGCGCTGAGGGAAACCCAAATTCGAAAGGTCAAAACAATAGCACTCAACCTGAGGATGTGGTAGATCTCTCAGACCGTGAGGACGATCTAACTGACGAAGAACTCGCTATCTTACGAGAATGAGAAGAGGCTATTCGAGCACATGATGATGATTTCCAGCGGGTAGTCGGAGAAAGCAAACTAGATGAGTTACGCAGACAGCTGATCCAAACTGCCGATGAGATGAAAAAGGTTAAATTTCAAGTCCACCGAGCAACTAGTGATGCCCCAGTAATCGAACGTGTTCTTGAAGAGGCTCAGAGAACTCCTTTCACGGACCGAATCACCAAAACTACGCTTTCGGATCCCGGAAAGATGAATATCCGACCCTACAATGGGACAACTGACCCCAAGCCTCACTTAACATCCTTAAGGATAGCCATGGGGTGTGCGAGGTTCCAGAAGGAACAAGCGGACGCAGGTTACTGCCTCCTCTTTGTTGAGAACCTCAAAGACGATGCTCTCGAGTGGTTCTCACAGCTCGAAAGGAACTCCATCGACAACTTCTCACAATTGTCTAAGGCGTTCCTTAAGCAGTACTCTATGTACATGAACTAAGCAACCTCCGACGCTGATCTCTGGGCGATATCCCAAGGTCAGAACGAAACCTTAAAAAATTTCATGGATCGATTCAAAGCCGTAGTCTCAAAGATCGACGGAGTAAGTGACAGAGCTGCACTCGAGGCACTCAAAAGGTCGTTGTGGTATGAGTCTCGTTTCCGAGAGGAGATGACACTCAATCCCCCACCGATAATCCAGGATGCTTTTCATCGAGCTTCAGGATTCATCAAGCTCGAGGAGGACATTCGAGCAAATGAACGAAAACATTGAGCAAAGCCGTCTGGCAAGAACGCTCCACCAGCTCCCAGCGCCTTCACAGGGGAGAAAGGGAGCTCGTATGTAGAATTTGAATCGAAAGACGAAGCTCACAACTACCAAGTGGTACCACGATCGTCTCAAGATGGACCATCCAAACCACACTGGGGAGCTGGACGAGGAAAGAATCCAAACGCCAGGACTCGCAACAGCTCCAGTTATGACAAGAAAGCCTACTGTGATCATCACAAGGCATATGGCCATTCAACTCTGAATTGCCGAACCTTGGGATCCAAGCTAACTGAAAAACTCCTAGCTGGGGAGCTCAGGGATATAGCAAAACTTCTTGTGATGGAAATATTCGAGAAATCTGACCAGCAAGAGGAAACCGCAGACGAGCAACCCGATCAGGCTCCAGAAGGACTTCCTCCGGAAACTCCAAAGCGTGGAAGGAAAAACGAGGAACCTGCTGGGGCAAATAACCACAGGAAGATTTTTACATGATCATGGTGGATCTCAATACTGCCCAGACACCTGTTCCCTGCAACGACATCCAAATCACATTCGAAGAGGAAGACGCAACTGAAATCCAGCATCCTTATAACGATCCACTCGTGGTTCAGCTGGCGATAAGCGACGTCAACGTCGCTAGAATCCTAATCCACACTGGGAATTCAGTCGATGTCATCTTCCGAGACACTATCCAAAGAATGGATGTTGATTTCTTCGAAATCGAGCCTAGACCAAAAACTTTGACAGGTTTCACAGGCGAAACTACCATGACCTTAGGGAAGATCCGACTCCCTGTCCCGGCAGGAGGAGTAACTAAGGTCGTAAACTTTGTAGTAGCTGACCATCCAGCTATCTATAATGTCATGATGGGGATACCTTGGATAAACTCCATCCGAGCCATCCCGTAGACATACCACCTATGCCTGAACACTACAAGAAATTGTGTCCATAGCTACAGAATTTTTCGTAGCTAACACGAAAATCCCGTGGCTATTTCGTCGATAGTTACAGATATCCACAAATCCATTTCGTAGCTATGAGCTCGTGGATATCGGTGTATCGTGGCTATTCCTGGTGATCAGTAACAATTTAGCCACGAAGTAACCACGGACCGTTTTCGTGGCTAATATCCACGAATAGCCAGAAATAAATCTGTGGCTTTAATTTCTACCATTAGCCACAATTGCATCCCTAGACCTTGCCACAAATAGCTACAAACACTATTGTAGATGCATAGCAACAAATTGCCACGTTAAATATGTGGCAAATGTAGCCACGACTTTTTTAATGTCTTTTTGTGGCTATAATTTCCACGACTAGCCATAACATAATCTGTGTCTATGTCTACGTATAGCCACAACATGGTTTGTGGCTTTGTTAGCCACCGTTTGTTTCGTAATCTGTGGATAGATTAGATATGATTAGCCACAAACTAAATTTGTCTATAGCTACAAATAAACACAAATTATTTATGGTTTAATAGATATAAAAACCACAAAATTCGCTGTAGCTAATGGCTACCAACAAAGGAAATTCAATTTAATCAAAAAAACAAACCAAATTCAATTTAAAATGAAATTCAAATCAAATTAAAACAATAATATAAACCAAATTGAAAAGATAATGATAATTACACCATTGTAAACATAAGTAGTGATTTCATTCAAAAGATCAAAGGGTTTCTTTAAATTACAAAAATCAAAGACATTCTTCAACTACAAAATATATCTAATGATGTTTTCAATTACAAAAAAAACATCTAATGATGTAAGAGTTTAGTAGGTCAAGTACCATAACCTCCGCCTAAAACCGAAACCACAACCACCACATTAAAAAAAAAAACCACCACCTAATAATACTGCTAATGTTGTTCACCTAAAACCACCTAATACAGCTAATGTTCTTCAAAGTACTGAGTAAGAGATTGAGGAGGCATATCAGCAAGGTTAAGTGGAGTGTAATGGTTACTTTGGTTGCTGGGCATGTCCAGGTTACGGCCGTTAGGCTGCCGGCTTCTTGACCTTCGTGACTTTGGAGGTGGTTCCACAACTCTTCTTTCAGAACTGAAAAGATAATTACAAGTCATCAATACTCAATTACAGGAGAAATTTTCATTATAGGAGGAAACATTCAATCGAAGCAAGAGTAGTTACCAAATTAGATTAGATTTAAAAAACTTGATACGTGTGTGAAACGAGTTCCGCAGTCCAAAACGATGAATGGTGAAATACACCAAAATCAAATAGCAATGAACATAAGAAACTTAAACAATAAAAAAAGAAAGAAGCTTACATCATTCCGCACTTGGCCATATTTTGCAAATCTAAAGCTAATTTTTCTGCCACTGAAAACTTTTTCCTGAAACGAAACGTAGACAGAAGCTTCATGTTAAACCCAATCACCAAATGTATAAACTGATGTAAGTATAAACAGACCAAATAATAATACAAAATGAAAAGTTCTGGATTAATATAGTAATGTACCATCAAGTCTTCCAACTGTTTTGTGCGCTTCATCTTTAACTTGTGGCGAACAAATGGAACTGAGTCTTAGGATGGTTGATTTCTGGGAATTCACAAGGTCCTTGAGCTTGAACATGAACATGCAAGCTAACACAAATAAATGCACTCAACCCTGCATATCAAGGAATAGATTAGCATCGTTCTCAGAGAACAACCTGATGTCGTAAAGTAAATAGCTTACTCAGTACTAACCAGCCTGATATCAAGAAATTGACCAAAAACCAATTAAAGTATAGCTTTTAGTTTAACAAAGCAATTTACATTAGTGAAATACCACAAGAGAATGTTGAATGGGACAAGAAGAAGTATAAGAATTAAACCAGCACCTATGAATCCAGCAATTACACATCCATAAAAACCACAGGTGCAGAAACTTAAGAATCAGAGACGTTTGTTATGTAAATAGAGTTGATGTATCTTGCATTGACCAAAGCGCTTATACATAAACTTAAAACAACCTTAAATACTTAACTTATACTTGCAACATACCTCAAAACACTCAAGCACCTCTTAGAAACAATTATATATGTAATAAGTTCATACACAACTCAGTTGAATGTAAGCGTTTGTATATTACCTCGAAATCCATTGAGCTCTCTTAGCTCGATGCCAAGGAAAACGGATCTAGATCTGGAGTTTTCCATCGGAGATTCTCTGCAATCGAATCGAACAAGAGAGAGGAGAGAAGCGGCAGAACTAATCGAAACAAGAAGGAGGGAATAACAAAACCGAATCGAAAGAGAGAAGAAAGAGACTAGATCGAGAGAATAAGGCGTGAAATCCCATAGCGTTTTCTGGTGGAGGCGGAGTGAACAAGGTTAAAGAAGATAGTACCACATCTCGTGTTCAACACTTAGATAAACCAAAAAAAAAATGTTGTGATGGATAGTATTTGCGGGGGAAATTTAGATTTTCAGCCGCAAAAATTTGGCTCCAAATTAATAAATGAGTAGCGGGAATGGTCAAAACTTTAAGAAGACAATTATAATATTTTGTGATCAAAAGTTTTAATTTTCAGATAAATGAATCAACGTTATATTTATATATTTTTATTATTTTTTAAAACAGAAACTACAATCTAGACTTTTCTTTTAGGTAAGAGTCACTTATAAAATTCAAGTGGAAATAAATCAATTCATACAATTTTAAAATTAGATAATGGTTTTCTTTTATTTTAAAATTTATTTAAAATTCGGTTATGGTTTTTAATTTTAATTTAGATTTGATTATATATGATATTCAAAATGTTTAAGATACATTTTTATTCAAAATGATTAAAACATCTTATTAAAATAGTGATGATGGTGTTTTATTTTATCAAGAACGATAAGAATGAGATTATTTTTTGTTCAGAATTATTTTAGTTGGTTAATGGCATCATATATATTCATATTTTAGATGTTCTTATTCTTTATTTTTCATTTTGGATCACAAAAGAATTAATTTTACATATTTAGTGAGTGTTCATTCTTGGATAAACTTTAAATTTTATAGTCAAGGTTAGAAATTTATGATTTAGGGTTTAGGGTTTGAATTTTCAGTTTATGATTTAAGGAAATAGAGTGTTAGGATTTAAACAATGATTAGATATGATTTTGATTTTAAAATTAATTAGATTATTATTTGGTCAACAAAAATAATTAGATTTAAACTTTAGAGTTTATGATTTAAGGTTTGGAGTTTGAGATATAGAGTTAGGATTTAAGTTTAAAATTTGAAGTTAGGGTTTTTGAAATATTATATTAAGAAAATGATCATTATTTTTATAAGTTTTGAAATATATAGACATATTAAGAGTTTATGATTAAAATTTTAAATTTTATGATTAAAGATAAAGTTTAGGGTATGTTTAGGGTATAAATTTTCTACTAATAACCCCAACTATATATGATATTTAGATAATAGATTTCTTTCTATTTTTATTGGATTTAAATGTTTGGGTATATTGTTTATGATAAAGGGTTTAAAGTTTAGGGTATAAGGGTTTGAGGTTTAGGGTATAAGGTTTGACGTTTAACTTTAAGGTTTGAAAAATTATATTTGAACAATTAATTTTTTTTATAAATATGTGATCTTAATTTTGTGGAAAATTAGATTTTTTTGTTTATATTTTAGAGATTTAGGGTTTGTGTGTTAAGGTTTAGGGATTTAATTAGTTATGGATAGCTACGGATAGTTACAAAATTGTTTTGTAACAATATATCTCTACGACATAATTCATGGCAATTTGTAGCTATATTAAACTCAGTTACAATGAGCCACAAAATTGTTCGTGGCTATTGCCGCAAGTAGCTATAACTATAGTTGGCGTCTATTTTGGCCACGATGAAATCGTAGCTAATAGTAGATATAGTTTCTACAAATAATTTGTTGTTATTTGTGGCAATATAAGCTTCCAATAGCTACGACCGTGGTCATAGATACTTAATTTCCATAATATATTAGTGGATAATGGTAGCTTTCCTTTTCTAGGGACGGTTTCGTGGTAAGTTGTGGCTAATTTGCTTCGAAAAGCTACAAGATGTGTTTCGTGGCTATATTTGCCATAAAAAGCCACGATTCAGCTACAAAAGTTTAGATTTCAAATCTGTGGATTAGTTGTGGCTTTTTGTAGCTAAAAATCACTAGCCACGGCTTATTCGTGGCTAATTTGTAGCTATACTGTGTTTTTCTTGTAGTGGAAATTCCTAACGAAATCAGGCATAAAAATCGTTTGGAGATGTCAAAGGGAATCCCGAGTTTGTTTCTCTGCCGAACACAAGTTCCAGAAACTTCAAATCTCTGACGAAACTCCCACCAAACAGAAGAAAACGAAAGCTAACCAAACTGGCTTCTGTCCAAGAAACTCCCAAGGAAGTTTCCGAAATAAGGACTCAACAACAAGCTCTCGCAACTGAACCACAAGTTCAGGAAGGCAGAACTTCTAAGGCATCAAAGGATGCACCTGAGCAATCCCAAGCTCATGATATGGAGACTTAGTCTTCATCCTTTCTCTAAAAATAAAAACCAGCGCCACCACTTCGAGTTTAAAACTTCGAACAACTTGAAAGTCTTGCCGCTGAAAAAAAAAAATGAATCCAATACAAACTGAACTACGAGACGGCTTGATCCTCGACAAGAGGTACGTAGGTAACCGACCTTCGGTGCAGCTGTCCCCCCAAAACAAAAAATGGGGGGAGTGGGAGTGTATACACACTCGTCGCTCATCCATGCTACACAACTTATAGTTTCAAGAATCCGAAAAATCGAAAACTTTGACATCTAAAGGAGTCAATAAGTTCTGAATTCTGAATGCAAAGAGTTCCGAATTTAGAAGAAGTTTTGAGTTTTTTACGATAATTCCGAACTCTAAAGGATTCAAAGAGGCTAAAGAAGTTCTGGGTTGTCAAAAAAATTCTAAGCTTCAAGTTTAAGTTCCGAACTCCAAGCAATAAAGGACTTTCGATTTCTTTTTCTCCAGAACGATCACGTATGAAAAATTTTTGGATCAGTTCTCGACAACTAAAACTTGTCAGACTTGACGTTTTTCCAAACACGTCTACAAGGTCTATAAACGTAACATACCTATCAAACGCAATAAGAAACCGGTTTCACTAAACAAACTTGCGACCGTTGCTGGCCCCAATGGACGAAAGTCATATCCAACCAACCTTCTCTACAGAGGTGAGGTTCAGTAACGTCCGTGCACGGACATATAACAGCGCGCTATATAAATCAGGTTATGTATATCCTTGCCTAACATCTGAGAGGTATATCCTAGACGATGTTCTCAGGTTTGACTTTGAGAGAGGTATGTCAGCAAGTAAAGACTCGCACTGCCTTAATCCTCATAGCAAACTTGCTAACCCAGTAAGCGCCCAACCTGGCACACTGGTCTTCAGCATCTCAGGAACAAAATCTAGCATACCACTCGAGGAGATTATAAAGTGTTTCAAATAGTCTAAAAACGGGGAGATAAGTTGAAATAGCGCAACCCTTAAAACCAGACAAACGCATAACTTAGTTTCTGAAACACTAACCTACCGTAAGCCCGGCCAAAACGGTTCTAAGCAGCGCTGGCACAACATCATCAACATCTTATGCTAAACGCAATCATACTCTTGTCTAATAAAGGCATGACAGGTCTCTGCTGACAAAGTATCAACGCTAAACGCATCACAACTTCTACAACACTTCTAAGCATCTCAAAATACTAAGGAAACATGAGTGAGTAAAAACTTTGAACTATTCTACTCTCCTACAGCAAAAGATTCGAAATCTTAGAATCGAATAAAACCCAGTAAAATGCCCCTTAGCACACTGGTCTATACAATTCTGGGAACATAAGTGTTCAGCCTACTAACTTGTATCAGGCAGCAAAACACATCCTATCCACAGAACGATATAAGCTCATTCTTGCCAAAACTCCTTTCCAAGGAAAAATGGCTCGCTGGGATCTTCTCTAAAAACTGGTTTCGATAAATCCTCTTTCAAGGAGAAAGCCTTCGAAACCCCTCTTCGAGAAAGAAATCTCTCCGAAATGAAAGGATCCATCTTTTGATAAAGCTTCTGAACTTGATACAAGAACGACTTCTCATGACATAGCCTCCTCTCCACAAAGGCGGGCTGGCCATTCCTCCTTCTTCTTCAGCTTTCATAAGCTCCTTACGAACCTTCATCGGTTCAGAAAAAATTCCGACAGCCTTCACCGGCTCAGACACTTTCTCGCAACTATGAGCTTGACTCTCTTCCGAGGAAGACAGCTCGCCCAAAGCTTAACTTTCTTTCGAAAAGAACAAGTTCTCACCAAGATGAAACAGAGAACAGTCCTCTCTGACACTTGGAAAAGTTCTCACACATATACTTGTAAGCACAGCTTGGCATGCGCGCTAGCATCCAGCTCGGTATATATTAAGCTGAAAAACTGCCGACCCAAGACAAGATACATGGCCAGCTCGGCCCAATCTCTAGGTGATCGATCAATCCCTCTTACCGATCGATCGATCGGCTCGGCACCACGACATGATCTGTACGCGATCGACTCAGCAATCAGATCACGATCATTCACGTCCAGCTTGGCCTCAAAGCTCGACATTGACTTGTCTCTTCAATCAGCCCGACATTTCTCACTCCTCTTTGACTAGTTCCACCGCAGAACATAGACGCCCAATTTGGAATAGATACTATCCAGCTCGGTATCCACCATCTTCCCTTCTCCCTGCCAAAAGTCAACAACCAGCACCCAAAGGCCTTACCATGACAGCCAGCTCAGCCTCCATGGCCCTCGAGTTGGTTTCGTGCGAAAACTTCCAAAAAACTTATCCTTAACAGTTTTTCGGAAAACCTTTTACGAAAGATTTCCGGAAAAACTAAGTTTTTCCCGAAAACATAAGGAATCGAGGAAGAGGGCATACAGGCAAGAAGTTGGCCGAGGTGGATAAGCAACGTGCTACCCACCGTCCAGCTCGGTATCATTTGCTTGCCAATGTCAGCATTCAGCACATGAATGCCCCTCCTTTACAGCCAGCTCGGTAGCCATGGTGATCAAGTGTTTTTCATATGAAAAATCTTCGGAAAAATTATCTTGAACAATTTTTCGAAAAAACCTTTATGAAAAATTTCGAATAACTTATCACAAACAGTTTTTCGGAAAAATTTTTATGAAAAAATTTCCGGAAACATTTAAAGTTTTTCCCAAAAACATGATGAATCGAATGAGAGAGCATACATGCCAAAAGTTGGCCGAGCTTGATGAACGACGTGCTGTCCACCGTCCAGCTCGGTACCATTTGCCTCCCAAGATCAGCATTCATCACATGAATGTCCCTGTAACACCCGTCTCATCCTAACCCGAGAACGGCATGTCACGAACCCTAACTTACTCCACAAGACTCTCCAATTTAATAAACTTCCTCTTTATTACTTATTTAACCAATAACTGTATTACATCTATAACCGAAATAAAATAAATAAAATAAATGTTTAAAATAAAATACAAAAATTATTAAAAAAAATATCCCAAAGCACCCGATCCATCGAACGTCCATCTACTCGTCAATCTCACCTGAAAGGATAAAATGAGGGGTGAGTAACGGGGAGTCACTCAGTGAGGTATGGGATGTTATAACACAAAGAAAGCGCAGTTTCTGTCATAGCACTCCAAACGCGGAACAAGGACTAAATATGAATAACCACGGCACCTAAAGTACCCAACCAACAACCAAGGCCCTACTGACGGTTTAAGTGACCGNCCCTCTCTCCTAGAGGTCTGCATGGAATAGTGTCCAACGGCACCGCCCGGAGACGCTTTATCGATCTCTGAAGGTACCAGACAGCAGATCGACTGAGCTGCCGGTACCGCCTCTCACACAACACAACAAT
>OVBI01001339.1:0-36478 GCA_900406495.1 Sisymbrium altissimum | reverse complement strand
TATTAAAAATTGAAAATTTAATATTTAATTTTTAAATAATAATTAATCCTGTGCAAAAGCGCAGGTACTATCCTAGTTATAATTAAAACAAGCACTAATATAAAATTACGTATTTTTTAAAAAAATTGATTTAAAAAGTATGAACTGGTATATCTCATTTAATAAAATTTATAAAATTTATTGAAAACATAAAACAAAAATTAAAATTTGCGTTCTAATGTTGTGATATATAAAAATACTTGTTATTCAAAAGAATTATTTAATACTGTTTGAATTCTTTCAGAAATGTCTATTTAAAAATGGAATAGAGAAAAAAAAATAGAGACAGAGGAGGATAATTTTAATGAATAGTAAATAAAAAAACTTACACATTTGATTATTTTCAAAAAAAAACTATCAAATGATGAATATAAAGAAAGAAAAAACAATCTAAATTATATACTACTTATATTTTCTTATATTTTACTTATTTTTTACTTTTTTATAATTTACATTTGTGTCTATGTTGTAGTTTATTTGGTAGTTCAGTGCATATTTAATTATTTATCAGTTATTTATCGTGTTTTGAATTTTTCTTTTTGGCTAGGTTCATGTTTTCAAGCATGAGAGGATTCTAGTACTGTCTAGGAAGATAATTACTATTGTATTCAACAAAGTCAACAAAAGCGTGTAAGTGACTCCCTAACTCGCTGATCTTTGTGTTCATGAAACATCCTTTTGAAATTGAGGATCGGATTAAGATCGATGAGATAGAGGTAAATAACACACAATACAAATTTCCATTTTCGTTTTGTATATCTCCGTTTAAATTATTATTCTAACAAACTGTTTTTGAAAATCCAGCTTCTGATGGAGGATATCCAATTTCTAAGTTACTAGATGATTTTGGGGGTCCTCATCATACCTAAAAGAGAGCAAGTCGTTTTATGTAAAAGTTGGAGGCATATCATGTTAAAAAGCTTACCTAGCATCTAAAATAAATTGTTCCCCTTCCGTGCTTTCGTTCGTTTGGTGTGTTTATATGTCTACAAAAGTATATACTCCAAAATCTTCTACTAGTGAAATGCTAGTAAGAAGCAAGCTCACAAGTTATATTAGCCACATTAAAAAAGATATTTCTAGGTAGATTCCGTCATAATTAGTTTAAAATGTTACAAAATGATATACTAAAATGTCCTTTCTCCTTTTCTTAGCATCAAAACAGATTTTAGTAATAACTGAAAGCCAATAAACCGTGAGTTCTAAGTGCATATATCCTCGGTTAGTACTTCATTGTCGAAAATTATTCACCTTCAAGTGCCATATTAATTATGTCCCAACAAACATTTTTAACAAGTTCAGCAATTGGTCAGGTTGGTTTTGGTATCTACCAGCGCCAAATCCAATGATTTGCTCGAAGTAGATCATTAAGAAGCTACCTTTCTGAATTGGGTCACAGCTTCATGGTGTGGTGACGCCATTGATAAGAAAACACGAAAGAGACGATCAGAGTCAGAGGTTTGTTTGAATCCACTGCATCGTTTCAGAGAGAGACGAGTCGATTGCTTATCTCCTTATTGAATCAATATGAGTCAGAATTATGAGAGTTATTTACGTTTGTATTAAGAACACATCTTCGTAAGGTTTGGTATAAAAAAAACAGTACATCACCTCCTAAACCATTAAGAGTAGAATGAATGAATTGACAAATTTGTTGGAATTGAGACACAAATGGTCACATCACAGGCAAAAAGACAGGCCGTATCATGCGACAGCTAATCTGAGCATAAAGTAAAGTATGAAATGCCTATGAAGATTGAATACCAAACCTTACAAAGATGTGTTCTTAATACAAACGTAAATAACTCTCATCTAAAACCTTAAGAGAAACAGCTAATCTATACAACCAACTCTACCACGGATCTGTGCAACGAATTCATATCTTGGATTGACCACCAAAGCATATTCGCACCGGAAAAATAATCAGTTTTTGAGACATGAAAGGGTCTGAGAAGGGTTTTAGGCTAGCCAGCGGTTAACCTTTTCCACGCAAAATTAGCCGACAGCGCAAAGGGATCCATAAGATCCCATCTTCGTTCAACCTTGTGTTTTGCAGTTGATACACCCTCTTCTTTCAGTCCGGGGTCACATCGAACAACTGCCATCTTACCGGTTTCTTGTGCTTATTTCCTTTAGCATTGGTCAAAATCAAGTGTTTTCTCCCCCATCAGTTTCTCGGCTCCTGCTTCAGATGGATGCTCGAAGGAATGATATAAGATCTCGGCTGTGAGAGACAGAAATACATTGTATTTAAACATCAGATGTGAAGTAAACCAAACTATTTAAGGGTCTTATCCAAACCATCTACAGATAAATGTAAGATTGCTTACTTGTCGTGGTGTACTGGTCATTAACCTACTCGCCAGATCATTGTTAATTGAAACAGGCAGTGGTGGCATCCGGCTGATGATACCAGGCATCTCCTTCATGCTGCAGCAGTGATGAGTAATAGTTTAGCGAATCAAGCTTTTATAAAAGAGAAGGAGGAAGACGTCAGAGCAAATGTATCATTAGTAATTCAACGTGCTTATAGATCCACATACTCATTTAAGATGGAACTGATGTTATTTCTCGCCAGATAAAACAGACTGATGTTATCCTGTGGCTGTATACAGAAAATAGGATGTCAGGATGGGAATCCCATTGAGAAAGGACAACGAGATGTACCCCAACCAAACTATAAGTTGCATGTGAAAAAATATAATCTATGATCTTCTTAGTCAATTTTCTGCTCAAGCCAATCTTTTTCTACCAACTAGCATTTGGCTCAGATTCACCCATTTACGATTGCAAAAACAAAAGTACAAATGAAATACCTTGCACGCAGACAGGTTTGAAGAAATTTGACTGAAAGCTTGAGCATTCTGCCGTAGAAGCTCCATAACCGCATCACTTAAACCTAAAAAGAAAATAAGAGTTAGGAAAAATATACGAAACCTGAAAATATGACGGGTGAAAAAAAGGAATATAGCTAGCAAGAATGAGTTTTCTTTTTTAAGATGGCACAACTAAGAAGATGACACAGTAAGTAAGAGAGTCCAGGAACTATTCAACATTAATAGTGCCTGTATTTAAGCATCAACAGGATGCATCACAAATCTAACTAGTATATCTGATTGAGATTCCCGACAAAATGCACATTATCTTTCTGAAATAATTATTCTCTACAGTTGTATCCTTTGCAGGAGAGAAATGAAGAAAATGATGCCAACAATACTGTGACCCAAATGGTACTAACCTTCAAAAGGCATGCGAGCACTCTGGCACATATTATTCATGGCATATGCAGCATTTTGTTGTGGCACAGTGGAGAACATGTTCAGTTTTGGGGGTAAATCCACCACCTTAATCAAAAAGAAATCAGTTAACTTAGTTGACTGTTGGGTATCTCAAAGAACAAGTTTGTAGCCGCTTTTTTTTTAACAAAATTCATTTTCAGCCAAAAACCTCTTTCAAATAAAAAGACAACCTAGGCCATTTACCCTCATCTGTTTATTTAGTTCCAGAAGAAGATACACACTAGGGTTCAGTTACGCGAACATACCTTTCTATAGCTAACCTTTGTGCCGGTACTATGCTCTTCCCCTTTTCTTCGTTTTTGCTGTTAAAATAGATGTCATTCTTAGCCAAGATAAACTTGCGAATCGTGGATTCAAGTAGTTAAAAAACAGGAAATAATAGCAAACTAGCAGCTATTATCAACGTCAAAAATCGGTAAATTTTCTGTTAAGACGATTCATAATATCTTCAGCCCAACTTAATAGAAGATATAAGACATGGTAGAGAAACTAAGAATAAGCCGATAAGGTAGCAGTCAGCACTATAATTTGTTCAACTTATATTCCCACTTTCTTATATGAATCTAACACTACACTGTAAGCCATACTTTAGACAATACAAACAATGTTTAATCACTTCTTCATAACTCCAGTGTCGGCCATATGAATTTTTATCCTTCGTTAAAGGTTACATGTCAAAATCAACTTCAGAAAGTTCAAAAAGACCATGGATTATCTTGACATCACCCATAAAGCGATATTAGTATCAGGGTAACTACATATATCAAATCAAGCTTATCGGCTTAGGGTCAAATCAAGTTCCAACATGACTATAGAGCTAACAGAAAGCCAGTTCTATCGTCAGCAGTACTTGTTATTTCTCTCCTTGCACACCCTTAACCATATACTTTAGACAACCTTTATGATATGGTAGGGTGTCTTTTGATCAATATAGCAATAAAACTTTAAGCCTACCTTATAGCCATAAAAACTATAAAAGAACTTTCCCTACAGGACTTTATCTTTAACAAAGTAGCATCACCATATTGGTTCCCTTATACTTTGCATATGCTTTAATAGCTATAGAAATATCCCTCGCACCACTACTTTCATGACAGCCACAAACCCTTATAACTGCTGAATTAATTTCTATTTCTCTTTCATCTCACAAGCAAAAGTACACTATCATGAATAACAAAAAGTATGCAAGTCACTCACTGAAACTTAATGACAAGGAGTAAGAAACTTACCGTCATCCATTTACACCTCATTGCCACATCCCGTACACTTTTATCTGGTAGAGTTGATGCAATCTTTACATACTTCGTAACCTGTGGTTCATCTTTAAATCTACAAAAGGCAAGAAAAATGTTCTCATGCAAGCAAAACAAAAGAACTAACTAGAAACAACACAAAACAATGAAAGGTAAAACTACAATTGAACCAAATCTCAGCCATTTTTCCAAGAAAACTAAAGTATACAAAAGCGATATATCTATAAGAATCCGAATTCGCTTATGAGACGCAAAGCCAAGACCTTTTTCCTCTACATCCACATCCTTAAACCACCCAACATAAGAAAAAACCTTCTAACGTACCCACTACTTCTCTTACTTCAACATTGTATAACAGCTAACGAAATAACAAAACTTGCAGAGAACAAAAGCACAAAAAAAAAAAAGACACTTACTTTGCAAGACCTTTCTCCAATACATACTGCTCCTCAACAGACCAATCAACAGCTAAATTAGCTTCTTGCTTAAGTCCGGAGGGAGAATTAACAGTAAAGTGAAATCCGGAGGAAGCAGTCATACTCGAATTCGCCGGAAATACTAAACCGGTCGTATTAGTGCTCGGCACACAGTAATTATCCATCGGAATCATCTCCACAAAGCTAAGAATCAATCCTAAAAGAAAAACATGTTTCAATTTAGGGTTTTAGCTGATTCTGAATTACACCAAGACACAATCCAAAAAATGAATAAAAGAACAAAAATTTACTAAACCCAAGAGAAACCCACCTCGGATTTATCCAAAAGAGATGATGATCGCACTTCTCCGGAGCTAGTAATGGCCTTGATACAAAACCCTAAACCTCCCAAACGAATGGTGTTGAAGATAAAGATGGAAACTTTGAATCAACACGCAACAAACTCGGATAGATCGCAAAGAGAGATTAGTGATGCAAGATGCGAACTTTCGAATTGCAGAAGCCGACGAGGGGAGAGAGAAGAAGAGAGAGGGAGGAGTAAAATGGTGGTTTTGTTTTTTTTGTTGAAGCAGAGAGAGAGAGAGAGAGAGAGAGGGAAAGAGAGAGAGAGAACAACTTTTTATTCCATTGAGGTGGTTTTGCTTTTGTTTTGTCCACTCTTTGAAGAGAGAGAAGGTTTTTTTTTTTTTGTTCCTGAATAATTTTTTAATGTTAAAACGCAATTTTTGTGAATAACACAGTCACATACACTTTCGAACATTTTTTTATCTATTTATATTACAACAAGGCATTACAAAATAATAAAGTTGAGCATCCATTTTCTTTTTTTTTTTTTCTCCAGGCAAAAGGATGCATTTTCAAATTTTCAATGAACTTGAACTATGACATTTTTCTCTCTCTTTTTTTTACACCATATGCCATTTGTTGTGTTTAAGTTTTTTTTACATGTGTTACTTATGTACAATATTTTATTATTTAACGGATAATAGATCTCTGTTTTGTTCATAAATAGCTAAATTAATCACTTTTTAATGATAAAAAATTAAAATTGACATATATATATAAGAAAAATATTAATTTAGCAGATATGATTGATTGCCAGAGCTAAACTATGTATTTTTATTAAATTTTAAATAATTAAGTATAGTGTTCTTTTATGGCGATGAGTCATATTTAAAATAAATAATGTAATATAATAACAAAATAATTGAACATAGGACACATAACTTAGAAAGTTTGTCTTGAATAATCACAAAAAGCTAAAAATCAATTTTTTATTTTTTTTAATAAAGTTTTATTATAATTACTTTTTTCTTTCGACACTTGTATATGTTTTTTTTTCGATCTCCGACACTTGTATACGTTGAATAATTGAAAACACTAAAAAAAAATGATTTTATTTAATGAAGTTTTATCATTACAAGTTATTTATGTTTGACATGTGTATAAATATAGTGTAACAACTTCTTAAAATCTTGAAAGTGGTTGACAACATAAAAAGAGAGACACATCTTAAAAGTTTGGAAAGTTTGGTAAGTTATGGTAAACATCGACGAGTCGTGCATTAAAATTGAATATTTCACTGTTTGATCTCCAAAACACCCTGTGATTTTGCTTGCTCCTTTGTCTCATTCATTTTCCAGATGCTTCTTTACAGCTCTTCTTCGTCTCGTTAAATTTTATTTTTTATTTTTTGCCTATTCTTTTACAAATGTTGTGAAGATATACAAAAGCCTCAAGGATAAATCTGAGACTCTTTCTGTTGACTCAAAATGGACAATGACTTTTTCAAGCATCTACATACATAGATTCATCTAGAAATGTGTAAACCCACGAGGAGCAGCTATATATGAGTCTCATGCTTGAGCAGTATGGTTTGGTGGGATTGTGAGTTGGAATGATGATTTAACATGGTATTAGTCGACTCAAAAACCGGTTCCTGAATTCTTTTACCGATGAAGTCCTCCTAAGGTTATATACTACCTAACATGTCGTTGGCCTCTTGAATCTCTCTCACAAGTCACAACAATGCATCCCAAAACACAATAGAATCACATCAACATAGTAGAAAGCATATCTTTAATTCTGAAAAATATCTTTAGCGGCTTTCTTTGGATTTTGGCTTTGATCAAATTGGTTCAAATTCAAATTATTCAATCTCAACCTTGGTGACAAAGATTACTCTGTGTCGAAGCTGTTTCTCTGAACACATAAAATGCAATCTACATTAAGTCACATACGAGAGCCTTTTAAATGAAGTAAAGAGAAGCAAACAAAAACAAATACTCTGTTCCACACGAATCTGCATCTGTGTATACCCTTCCTTTTTCCTAATCAAAATCGAAATCCAAAATAGATAAAGCAAAAGACTTTGTGAACCCATCATTGTATAAACGTTGTGGTTTGACCTTTATGCCCTCTCATATAAAGTGTCGTTAAGAAACCCTAACTAAATCCAATCATTAGTTCGGGTCAGCAAAGCTGGTTCCGATCTAAACCCAACACCATTCTCTCCACACTTGTAAACCAAAAGGAATCCAATTTCATCATCACTCTCCAAAACCCAATTTGCTACTTATTCTTCTTGAGTAAGAAGATGATAGCTGTGATTGGATTGATTCTTGGTTTTCTAGTTTCAGCATTGTTCTTAATCCAAGGAAAGCGAAGAAGATCTAATGGTGATGGTCAAGAGAAGAAGAAGCAATCTAGTAACGAGCCTCCTGTAGAAGATTCAAAGCCTAAGAGTTACAGCAAGAGTCAAGTCGCTGAACATAACAAAAGAGACGATTGTTGGATCATAATCAAAGACAGAGTCTATGATGTTACTTCTTATGTTGAAGAGCATCCTGGTGGTGACGCTATTCTTGATCATGCTGGTGATGATTCTACTGATGGGTTTTTCGGACCACAACACGCCACTCGTGTTTTCGACATGATCGAGGACTTCTACATCGGTGAACTTCGTTCGTAACAAAAAAAAAAACATGTCTTTTTTTTTCTCTCTCTTCAGATTGAAGATTTTGTGATGTGTTCTGTTTCTTTGTCTGTCTGTCTCTCTTTTTATTCTTTGTAATGCCAAAGTTTCCTCCTTTCTCTTTCAACATGAGAGTTTAGCTTCTTTTTTTGTTGAATCTGCAAAAATGTGTTTGCTTAAGCTCTGTTTTAAATCCATGAATTTTGGTACACTGACTTTGTGTTAGAGAGAGACTGTTCAGAAAGCCTATGTTCCCTTGGATAGTGCCATGCATAAACCGCTTGTAATGCATTGAGTTTTAGTCTACTGAATTTAATGTGATGAAGAATCAATCACACAATATTATGACAAAAGCATAATGTAGATCTAGAATTCGAGTTTCCATCTGAGCACAAACAACTCTGATACATCCCTAAATCCAAATATGCAAGTATGGGTATCACTGCTAACCAAACAATCTACCAACGTTCATATGAAGAAGATCGGCCTCCAGCTCGGCTAGGACGGTCATAAGGACCCGGTCTGCTTCTGTAGGCTCGTCCCTCATCACGTAACGGTCCCATAGCTCCATACCTATCACTTGCAACTCTTGCGTATCTGTCCCTGTCATAGCCTCTCTCTCTCCTGCCGTAATCATCCTCAAGATGGTGGTGCTGTTCAGGCATCCCATACCTATCACTCACCAAACGGTCTCCAAGTGGACCATACCTACAAATGCATCAAAAGATCAGGACTTTACTAAACCATTATACATGTTGGAACCAATTAGAACAAAGATAAAAAGAGCCTCAAACCTCTCCAGTGGATAGAGATCACGAGTTTCATACTTGTCTCCACCCTCAAAGCGGTCTCTGTAGCTGTACCGTTCACCATCACGACGATCATCCATGTAGCGGTCACGCTCACGCTCACGCTCCAACTCACGATCTCCATAGCGATCTCGGTGTCCATCGAATTCTCCAAGTCTAGAGCGTATTGAAGGCGGATCTCTGTACCGTTCTCGATCACCACCAGTTGATGGGCATTGTCGAGCCCAGTGACCATGGCGTCCGCACTTAAAGCACTCATCTTGAGCAGCTCCTCCTCCTCCAGAGCTTCCCTTCCCTCGTGATGAATAGCCTCCACTCTTGTGATGATGGTCTACATCCTCTCCCCCAGCCTTAGGCTCAGCCTTGTTCACCGAGATGACCTTATCACCCAACTCCCTCCCGTGCATGTTCTTAATTGCATCATCAGCTCCACGGCGATCAGTGTATGTAATAAACCCAAAACCACGTGGACGGCCAGTGTCTTTCGCCACCATGATCTGCAATTACACAACGAAGGCTAATAATGTTAGCAATAGTACAACAAAAAAAGACCCTGAGATTTGGAACTATCACATCAGAGCAATATTGCACGCAGATGTAGCTTTTCTATGCTTGGATGATTTAAAGTCAAATGTTACATTAGAATTAAGAGATAAGCAGTTATGTTACATTCCTATCTATTATTATCATGCCGTAAAAGTGATAAAACAATATGTTTTTAAGGATCTGAATCAAGCAAACAGGAGACACTAAGACTCAGAATTATCCGTGCACTGTACTAACTTGAAATATCTATATTTCTAATGCAAACTAAGTTTCATAAACCATGAAAAATATGTTTTGGGGCTCTGAATCCATATACCAAAAAAGTTCTTCACTGGAAGTCCTTAGAATCACACAGCGCAATGTCAAAAAGATGTCGAAGATTAGCCAACCATACTCTAAACCCTTGCGACTAACATGTTAAGATCACTCGCATTATCTTAATGTGACCACAACAAAACAACAGCAAACGGGTTTTTCCAATCCGATTTCACTAAAAGAAGAAGGCTAACATGCTGAACAAGACCATTATTGACCAGCAAGTTATCATCTTGAAGATGCTTCCATGCGCCAACAATTGTACTTGTAACAGAACAAAAGCAGCGGACTAAACAAAATTCTTCACAGGCAGAGATCTGCTTCTAGGAAAGGTGCCAAGCAAGACAAGTAAACAAGGGCCAAACCCACAAAGTAGGAAAATGTCAGCTTAGGATACTGACTTGAAACATAACACTAGAAGCCACGAACACAAACTGACATGCATTTCAATACCGCTTACTCAAAGGAAACACAGAGAACTACTGCACAGATGCTGAGAAAAGAGGCATAGCTAAAGGAACAAGATGAAGTAGACTCCACAAAACGTGATCTGTATCAAAACCCTTGCATAGTTCTCTCAACCATATGATCGAATCAAGTGAGAGAGCAAAGATGCGTGCTTTCTTACTAAGAAATCTCAACTAATTTCTCCACTGCATCCTTCAACAAGTCAAGAAACCTCACAAGATACGTGTTTTCCTTCCTCAAGGCATCTCAAACCATCAAAACCAATTCTTACAAGCTCAGAGATACCATTCACTAATTCACAAGTTCCAACACGAGTCTCTGGAATTTCTGATCCACTGTCTGTACCAATCAACCACTCAATGAATGACAGCACAAGCAAAGAAGGAAGAGTCAATAGTAGACCTGACACTCGCTGATTTTTCCGTAGCGGTCAAAAGCATCCTCAAGCTGTCTCTCTGTGACATCCCAAGACAACCCTCCCACGAAGATTCGGTTGTCAAGACTTCCACCGCGTTCTCTATCTTTCATCTTTGCAACAACTCTCACTGAAACCCAAAGAGACAAAAACAAAACATAGTTAGCCTCAAAGAACTCATCTTTCTACAAAGAATCACTTCCGATAAAGCAAGCGAAACTCTAACATATACATAAACAAGTCAAGAACTTTTCTATCGGAACTAAAGAATCGGGTCAAGAAACTTGCTGGAAACCGAAGTTCTTTTGAATTGATAAACCCTAATTACTCACCGCTAATCCAAAGGTAACAACTTTATGCGTTGGTAGTGTTGTTGTTGGTTCAATGAAGGGCACTGGTCCCTTTTATAACACGCCCAAAAAAGTGTCTGCCCTAAATTACTAAAACACCCTTAGGAAAGCCTTTTAAATACAAAGAAAACCTATAAACCCTAAAACCCTGTCTGTCTCCTCCTCTTTTGTCAAAAGTCTCCGCCTTTCCGTCTCCAAGCTCTCTCTCTCACGGTACAAAGTCTCCTCTTTTGTATCACTCTTAACTCCAAAGTTTGGTCCTTTTCGATTTCTAAGTTTAGGTTTTTGCAGTGCAGAGTAGCAAAAATGATAAAGAGACGGTTTTACAAGCTTGAGCATGGTGATAAAGACAGTGGATCCGAATCCTCTTGCTTCTCTTCTGATTCTGAACCTGAGTCTGATCAATCAGACCAATCCGAACCCGAAGACGCCGTGGAAGAAGTTTCTGCGGACGATGGTGATGATTCCGTCTCAGAGGGTGAAGAACAACAAGATGAACCCCATGGTTTGCTTTCTCTCTTTTGTTTAGAATGTTTTAGAGATTGTTTTAGAGAAGTTAGAAAGGTAAAGTGACAAACTTGACTTCAATTTACTGTTGATAGCTGCTGGTGACAATGCTGATGTTGATGAGGATGAGGATGATGATGACTTTGATGGTGCTGCCTATCGTGGGGGAGTTGAGAGGACGTCAATGCAATTCGGTTTAGAAGAACCACCGGAAGAGAAGGAAGAGGACTATATACTAGGTTGTATGTTTAAGCACAAATCGGTTTACAAATGCAGATATTGTCCAAAAACCGTTTGTTTGAATGAAGGAACATTGCAACCACATGTTTCATCAAAGGTAAAGTAGTTAGCTTTTTATCATTGCATGTTGGACTGAGTATGTATGTTAGTATGGAGAATTAGATATTAAGCATGAGGTTTGCTTGAGCTTGTTTTTGCTTCAATCTTGTTTTATTCAAGGAGTTTTATTTTGATTTGACTCTTTTTTAGATGCATGCTATGAGAGTAAGGAGAGTAATGAGAAAAGAAATAGAGCGCAGAGCCCGTGATGATCCAGAGAACCAATCTCAGGTTTTCTTTTTGACATTCGAGAATATGTCCAACAAGTTCTTCTGATGAGACTGATAAGTCCTAAACAAGTTCTTCTCCTTAAATGTAGGAGAAGCAGAATAAAGGGAACAGAAGATCAAAAAGAAAGGGTAAGAAATCACAAAAAGAAGGAAAGCTCAAAACGGGTGACAACAAAGTTGATGATCCTAAAACGCCATCTCAGGTTGGGGTTTTGAGCAAATGCCAATAAGTTCTTTGACTTCTTTAGATGATTCCTTACCAATTTCTTGCAAAACTGTTAAATGTATGAGAAGCAGGTCAAGGGAAACAGAAAAGCACGAAGACAGGGTATGAGTTCACAAAAAGAAGGAAAGCTCAGAACCGATGATGGCAAAGTTAATGATCCAAAACCGCCATCTCAGGTTGGTTTTTGAGCAAATGCCAAGAAGTGCTTTGACTTATTCAGATTATTCCTAACTTAATTCTTGCAAAACTCTTAAATGTAGGAGAAGCAGGTAAACGGAAACAGAAAATCACGAAGACAGGATATGAGTTCACAAAAACAAGAAAAGGTAAATGTAGTCTGCTCATTACTGTAACTTTGTGACCATGCTTGGTCTGTCCAAAACCTTACCCGTTCATTTTTCTTTATATGAACATTCAGGGTTCATCAACCACTAAAGGAGAAAAGGCAGATGCGACGCAGAAATCTAGAAAGAAAATGCGTCTAACTAAGGATTGAAACCAGTGTGTATCTCCAGCAATATGGAAGGCCCAAAAGATTCATCTTTTTTCACTTGGAAATCGCTGGAGAAAAGATAGGAGGAGAGTGGAATAGCTATGAGTCAGTTTATTTGCTTTCTAAGTTTTTTTTGTGTACAAGATATGCTGCTTGTAACTGATACTGTTTTGTGCAATTTTGATCGTCTACACTATTCTGAGGACTCATGCAGGATTATATTCTACTTCATCTCGTGACTACATTGAAACCTTCTAATCCACCAGTAACCCCTGCTTTTACTGATGTTGCAGACACAATGCTCTGTTTTGGGCAATGTACCTTGAACATAATGATTAATGAGTCAGGTTACGAGCTCAAATGAAGACCTATCTCAAGCGAAATCGACCATTTACACGTTTTATAATCATTCAAATGATCCGTGGTTCAAGAACAGTTACATCGAATCTAAATCCCATCTCTAAAGTTTAGAATAATAGAGGAGACTGTTGCGTTTCCAAACAAATTTTATTGAAGTAGATTTGCATCATGTTTTATTTACACCTAAACTTAAAGTCAAATTAATACAGTTACATAACAAACTACCGACACTACACTTTATAGTCAAAGAAAATGTAAATCTTAATATAGATTTAATAGACCGGAGTTTGTAGCCTAGTAGTTAATACAAATGCTGCCGCCATGTTATAAAGCAGGTTCAAATCTGAAATTGTACATCTGAGTTGTAAATGAATTAAAAAAAAACATGCATATAGTAACAAAAGAAGTTCGGAACACATATGTCAATAATTGCATGAAGCAAGAAGCCAAAGATCTGATTACTTAAATTGAACAGACAACACAAATCTCTGTTTACTTTTAAATTATTGGTAAATTATTTTGATCAATGTTACCATTGGTCTCTTTGCATCTTCTCTGCTTTTACTTCAAAAATTTCTGTCATTTTCTCTATCCAGTCAGTAGTCAGCATTTGTCCCCAAGCTGCCTGAATCATGAGAGCGTTTGAACATTGGAGACTGGTAAAAAGACAACAAACTTTACTATTTTCCTCCATTTTTTTATTCCTTGTTCTCCACTATAAACCATTATTGAATGATGTACATGTGTTAGTGCATGTAGGTACCATATATGCAAATATAATAATAATAATATTCACGAATGCATTGAAAAAAAGGAAGAGTGAGAGAAGTGAGATTTGAATAACTTCTCTACTGCTCTTCTGCTAAAAACAGCTTGAAGAAGCATTGGCTTCACGTGACATCTTACCTGTTATGTCCGTGACCAAGAACTTGGATAATAGATGCCATTAAAACTTATGAGTTGCAAAATTTCTTCTTCTTTGATTTGATTTTATCATGGTCTCTTCTCCTTCTTCTTTCTATGTGTTCTTCTTAGTGATGATCACTTTCTACTTGATTCCTCCGGTGAGAACAAGCGACGTTGAAGCTCTACTGAATTTGAAATCATTCATTGATCCATCCAACTCGGTTCCATGGCGAGGAACAGATCTCTGCAACTGGAAAGGAGTTAAAGAATGCATTAATGGAAGAAGAGTCTCAAAGCTTGTTCTTGAGAATTTGAACCTCACTGGCTCACTTGACGAGAAGAGCTTAAACCAATTAGATCAACTTCGGGTTCTTAGTTTCAAAGGCAACTCTCTCTCTGCCTCCATCCCAAATCTCTCTGGTTTAGTCAATCTCAAATCACTTTTTCTCAACGATAACAACTTCTCTGGCGAGTTCCCTGAATCACTGACGTCTCTCCACCGACTGAAAACCGTTGTTCTTTCCGGAAACAGACTCTCCGGACGGATCCCTAGCTTGCTGCTCAATCTTTCCCGCCTTTACACGCTTAACGTTCAGGACAATCTCTTCTCTGGCTCCATTCCTCCTCTCAACCAAGAAACTCTGAGATTCTTTAACGTCTCGAACAATAAGCTCTCTGGCCAAATCCCACTGACACGAGCCCTGAAACAGTTCAACAAGACGTCTTTTACCGGAAACATTGCTCTATGCGGTGAACAGGTTCAAAACTCATGCAGAAGAAGAGGGAATGACACAGCTGGAGTCTCTTCGAAGCCGTCGGCAATTCCAGCAATGCCTATAGCCAAAACGAGGAACAAAACAAAGCTCATAGGAATCATTGCTGGAAGCATCTGTGGTGGTATCGTGACACTTCTGCTGACATTGCTTCTTCTCATATGTCTGCTACAGAGACGGAGGGGAATTAAATCCAAGAGAGAAGAGTGCAGAAGCAAAGCCGTGGCAGTGTCAGAAAGAGCAACAGAAGGAGGCAATAGTGATAGGAGAAACAAAAGGTTCTCGTGGGAGAGAAGAAGTGAAGAAGAATCTGTGGGGACTCTGGTTTTCTTGGGGAGAGGTGAGTCAGATATCACGGTGGTGAGATATACCATGGATGATCTACTTAAAGCTTCAGCGGAAACGTTGGGAAGAGGAACGTTAGGGAGCACTTACAAGGCGGTGATGGAGTCTGGCTTCATCGTCACTGTTAAGAGGCTCAAGGACGCAGGGTTTACTCGGATGGATGAATTCAAGAGACACATTGAGGTCCTTGGCAGGCTCAAGCATCCTAACCTGGTGCCTCTCAGAGCTTATTTCCAAGCCAAAGAAGAATGTTTGCTCGTCTATGATTACTTCCCCAATGGAAGTCTCTTCTCTCTTATCCATGGTATGTATTGCACACACACTTCATCAATTTTGGTTCTCTCTGAATCAGCCAAGCTTGATGTGTTTTTATCTGTGTCAATGTTTGTAGGAAGTAAGGTTTCTGGGAGTGGGAAGCCTCTTCACTGGACATCATGTCTGAAAATAGCTGAGGACTTAGCAATGGGTCTGGTCTACATTCATCAGAATCCCAGCTTAACACACGGGAACTTGAAGTCATCCAATGTTTTGTTAGGTCCTGACTTCGAGTCATGCCTCACGGATTACGGTCTCAGAGATCTCCATGATCCTGACTCAGTTGAAGACACAAGTGCAGCCTCTCTCTTTTACAAAGCTCCAGAGTGCAGAGACTCACGCAAGACCTCAACACAACCTGCTGATGTCTATAGCTTTGGTGTCCTCCTTCTCGAGCTTCTAACAGGTAAAACTTCATTCCAAGACCTCGTTCATGAATACGAGTCTAATATCTCCAGATGGGTGCGTGCGGTGAGAGAGGCAGAGACTGAATCAGGCGAGGAGTTGAATTCTTCTGAGGAGAAACTTCAAGCTCTTTTAAGCATCGCGACGGCTTGCGTGGCTATTCAGCCTGAAAGCAGACCTGTGATGAGAGAGGTATTGAAGATGGTGAAGGAAGCAAGAGCAGAAGCAGTAGTGTTCTCATCTTTCAGCAGCGATCATTCACCTGGGAGATGGTCAGATACAATTCATAGCTTGCCAAGGGAGGATCATATGAGCATATGAGACATGTTGTTGTGTGTTCTCTCCATTGTTTGATTGTTGAAGTAGCTAGAGGTTCATAGTGTTAAGGATTTTGTTGATTAATTCGAGGGATTAATCTGTGATGAAATGCACATTCGCTTCAGTCTTTTCTTGCCATACTTAACAAAAAACAGCAGGCTTCATACCAAACCTATCAGAAGAAGTGAAGTATATTATATTGCATTTAAATTGCATGTATATTACACATTCTAGAGAGGAGAAAGTGTAGCTGATGATTGTCTAACATAAGATTCTTCCAACATGAACCGTTATGATTGCCATTAAACTTATTAGATTTGGCAATAAGCATGGCAATAATCTGCATAGGCGTCTCTGTTGACATTTACCACTGTTCTCTGTGAAATAGATCCCATTCGCAAGTATTGGCTTTGTACCACTAGCAATAAATCATTTGCTAAGAATTTTTTTTTCAAAATTTTTACATAGAATTGTCCCAATATGAATACAACTAGGAAGGTGAATGTTACATACAGTATGTATAGAACATGCTAAAAGGTTCAGGTTCATAGTTTTAGCCATATGAGGAAAAGTTTTATGTATGACAGATTTTCTCTTTTAAAGTTATTCGAAGCAAAAAAAAAAGTAAATATTTATTGCTAAGTCAATGCTAATTGCTAACACTTTTTGAGGAACGAGCCAGAGAGCTGCTGTGAGGTACTAATATCAAAACAGACGACCTGTATATGTTCTGCCACATTCTCTCTGACATCTATACACATAGAAGCCCGTGTTTGGTCACCACCTCCAAGAAAAAACCATATCTATCTCTCTATGAAAAGATGGATGATCAAGGCGGCGCATTCTATTCAGAAATTACCAAACCGGGTTTCCGTAAGTTAATTAGTAAAACACCCGTACCAACCCGGTTTGATTTTTGGTAACATACCAACCTATTATGTTCGGTTTAAAGGCTCAAGACCAAGTTAGCTTCTTTTTTTTGGCGGCAAATATGATTCTTCCCCGCCCATCTCCGACCAAGTCAGATGATGTTGTTAGCTCTTATAGTTTTAGCGTGTAAGAGAAATTTTTCACTCTCTCTCTCAAACACACACACACATTCTTAGAGGCTTCAATGGCGACGGAGTACGAACGCAAAAGACTGGAGAACATAAGACGAAACGATGAGATGATGGCAGCTCTCAATGTCCATGCCAAAGCTTCTCTTCTCTCCGCCGCAACTAAACGTACTCGAGACAAGAAGAAGAAGAAGAAGAAGAAGAAGAAGAAGAAGCAGCAGCAGAAGAAGAAGAATGATTCTGAAATGCCCATTGTTAAACGGCAATCTTTACGCACAAGAGGCTTGACTCCAGATTGCGATGGCTTACCCGACGGTTTCTCAGATTATCCAAAAGGTCTCCCTCTTCCTAAGTACGTATCGCTTCGTGTATTGACTCCTCTGCCTTTAGATGATGGAGATGGTTCACATGCTCATTTCGTTGATACATTTTCGGGTATTGCAAGAAAGCCTAATGGAGAAAGTACAACTGTTGATGATGAGAATGATGATTATGATTCTGATTCTCGTATGGTTGGTTTTGATCCGGGATCGTTGTGTTTAGAACCGCATAATGTGAAACGTGTTGTGCCTGAGAGGGTTAATGTTGTCAAGTTCTTACCTTGCAAGGATGTTAAGCTGGTTGCTGCAGGGGACAAAGAAGGGAATGTTGGGTTTTGGAATTTGGATTGCCATAGGGAGGAAGATGATGGGATACATCTGTTTCAGCCTCACACTGCTTTAGTTTCATCTCTTGTCTTTCAACAAAACTCTTTCTCAAAGGTAAAGTTATGTGCTTTTGTATTCAAAGGAGTCGTCTTTACTTAATGTTCTGTTGTTTAAAATTTTTTTTCATGGCAGGTTATTAGCAGTAGCTACGATGGTCTCATACGGTTGATGGATGTTGAAAAAATGGTTTTTGATTTGGTTTATTCGAGGGATGAGTACGAGCCTATAACTTCCCTCTCGCAGAGACCAAATGATGAGCAAAGCTTATACTTTGGTGAGGGACAAGGGATGTTCAGTATATGGGACCTTCGAGCAGGAAAGTCGCTTTTCCACTGGGATTTACATAAAAACAAGATATACACTGTTGACTTCAACCCGCGAAATCCGCATGTCATGGCTACAAGTTTTGCAGATGGTAGTGCTTGCCTTTGGGACTTGAGAAGCATGGGAGCCCAAAAACCAAAAACATTGACGACTGTAAATCATGCCAAGACTGTCTACTCTGCTTATTTCTCACCTTCGGGCCTCTCACTTGCAACTACAAGGTATCTTGTTTTGTTTCTCTCCTCAGCCTGTGTCAATACACATTGTTGAGTACTAGTGACTGTTTTATTTCTACCTGTATGTTCTTTGTAGCCGTGACAACTATGTTGGTATTCTAAGTGGCGCCAACTTTGAGGATACTTCCATGATATATCACAATAATAGCACTGATGGGAATATCTCCAATTTCAGGTATGCTCCAGCATCTTGTAGTGCTAATCATAAGCTCTCTTTTTCTTTTTCTATTCTCGACGAGAAAATGAAGAGTAAGATGATTGATTGACTTCATCTGTCTTTGGTTGCAGAGGTGTATGGGGTTGGGATGATTCATATATATATGTCGGCAATGTGTCAAGAGGAGTCGGCAATCTGACAAAAGGGATTGATGTGATCTCTATGAAACTAAAGCGAACAGTGAAGAAACTGGAGAGTCCTCTTATGAAAGCTATTCCCAGCAGACTCCATTGTCATCCTCTAAATGTTGGGATGCTCGCAGGATCCACAGTTGGAGGAGAGGTCTATGTTTGGATAACAAAGTAGCATACTTAAACCATTCTCAAATCACATTTTTTAGAAAAAATTTGGGATGCTTGCAGGATCACTTAGCTATGTTGTTTCGTTCTTGTCATAGAGAAATGTAACTGTTTTGTTCTGTCTTTTCATAGCTTAGAGTTAAATCCTTGTGATTTTGTATTAATCATAAAGTGAGTCAACAAATAAAAGCAATGATAAGAGAATTGCATCCACTATTTTGCATTAGTTGAAAGTTAAGGTGACCTTATCTCATTGAGAAACAAAAAGAACCCAAAGACAATAACCTGGATCATTGAAAACTAGAGCAAAGGATATTCTCAAGCAATTAGGTTACCAGATACCATCCTGAACCTTCCGTGTAATATCACCTTATCTTGCTGGAAAATAAAATCAGAGGAACTTAAAAAGGCAACGACATAAGCTTCAAGAAAACAGTAAAAGACCAAAAATGGGCTGCCCATGCTGGAAAAAATGCAGTCATGTCTTGAACAGAAAACTTCCACGATCAATAATGCATAATAGATATACCATAGTCAAGTTAAAGTCAAAATATGATAACATGATAAGTAACTAGAAGCAAACCGCCAGAATCAAGAGCTGAAGAATCTCAGCTAACTACGTCAAGCCAACTAATCAGATCAATGCACTGCCAAAGATGAAAAAGTACTAACAAGAAGAGCGTAAGTTCTGAATAAGGACTTCTTTAACTTGAATTTAAAACCATCTGAACAAGGACTTCTTCAACCCCTGAAATCTAAATCAAACAACAATAATAATAAAGAAAAACAGTCTTAAGTAAAAAAAACATCCATTGGAGTAAAAGACTTTTACCCGNAAGAAAAAAAAAAAAAAAATATATATATATATATATATAAGTATTTGGCAAGCCAATCAAACCATCAGGTAGTACGACGAAATTTGAGCAGCAAACAAAAGGTCTCATAAGTGGTAACTTGAGTTCAGACGAAAAACTTGAACGATTAGTTTCATGAAAACCTACCCATCTCTTGACCTGCATAACATAAGAGAACATCAGTCTGGGAAGAGAATAAAGCGACAAGGAAACATAGATGACTAAAAATATAGCAGAGTAAATTATTGGCTTACACTCTTGTAACACCAAAATATATACACGTATCTTTCTTGATACACTGACAACCTATAACAAACAGATGCAACGCATTAACCAAAAAAACCAGAATCACGAGTTTCCAACTTCACCTCAACTAACAATCATCAACTAGAATAATAACATCAAAATATGATGATATGAACCAAGCTCTACAAAGAAGGGCAGTCTATTCATTATATATAAATAGCAAGAATCCAAGTTCAAAGAGAACACTTAAACCTCTTAAGACAATCGTCTTGCTTTGCCTTCTTGGCAATCTCGGATTGTTGTGATGTATCAAAAGTTCAAAACCATTAAATTGCTGCTTGCTGGTCCTCCCACATATTCTCTTGTTCGTTAATTTTTCTGCACAATGACACTAAGCTTTGAGTACCCGGATTATACTCAAGCAGAGATAAAAAAAAACATTCAGTTAGCAAAAAAAATTAGGAAATACAACAGAATGGGATTAAAGAACACATCAATAATCCAAACCAATTGATCAAATCTATAAGTTAGTCGCACTTTCACTTCGTTCTATCGGAACAAACACCTCTCAGTCGATGAAGAAAGAACAAAAACCAATGAATCATAGCATGCATGCATCAATACTAAAATTATTCAAACAGAACCAAGAAGCAAACTATAGACTTTAACATCTCATATCTCTAACTATTACTTAATAGAAGTACACAAAAAGGAAACTTTAGTTGGCGCTCAAACCGTTTATTTACTCCCAGCCGATGCAGGTCTCATTGGGAAAAAACTGAGGCATATCGTATCAGAAACGTTGTGTATGAGTTTCTCGGCAAATAAAAGGAAACACAAAACTTAAGAGAACCTTTAGTATCACCTTATCATTCAAAACTTTCGCAACATAAATGATATGTTGTCAAATACTCAGTGGATGGCCACTAATATCAAAGCCATAGACCCAAGAAAGAAGAAGCAAACCATTTACTTAGCCTGGTAAATAAGAAAGGTCTGAAGATAGTATCAAAACAGAACTTCGATCTCAACAAAAAAACAAGAAACAAGTAACATAGAAATTAAGAGTTCGGTGAAGAGATACCAGTTGGAACCGATGACGAAACCAGTTGGAAACAAAGAATTCAGTTATCCTGCAGACACAAAAGGAACACATAATGAAGACATGAAACAAGTCTGGACTCCTTTCCTATCCTCTGAGTGTACCTACAATAAAAAGATTCATATAACAAGCGAAGCATACAAGAAGCTGTGACTACGAAAATCGTAACTAATAACTGATTAACCACAATTACAAGCACTCCTAACGTAGCATGTCACTCTTACTGCGACAAGATAGCTTTCTTAGCTGAAAATTTGATAGTTGGTAGAATTTGTTACACAGTCCTCTCTGCGTATTCCTAAACATCCTATCGACTTAATGCAATAAAACGAAATAGCTACAGGTTGGCTGATACAACTGCAACCATACAGACCTGCACATCCCTAAATCAATGCCTCATTTTCTCGGGAACCAACACCTGGAAAAAGGGTCAGAAATGTGAATAGCGCATGAGAAACAAGTGAAGTCATTCACAAATAGTACCTGAATACACAATAAGTAAAACCATACCTAGTAGAAGAAAAAATTAGGACACTATTCTCGGACAAAAGATACTACAGAATCAAGAGCTTAAGAATCTGAGCTACGACCAACTTAAGCCTACTAAACAGATCAATGCAAAAGAAAAATAATTATTAAAGAAAAGAAGATCGCGTCATGTTCTGAACAAGGACTTCTCCACCTTAGGTCATTATAAAACCATATCTTCAACCCTTGAAATCAAAATCAAACAAAACCTCTTGACTAGGTTGCATTTATCAAGGCAATTTTGCAAGGAATCTCAAAACCAAAATTCATATAGTAAGTATCTATATTCTTACCAATGGGATCTTTAATGGTATCATAGTAATCAGGGACATCGAGAGAATCAAATGGCTTTTTGAAAGGCCAAGCATCAGCATGGTCTTGCATTGTCTGTTGCAATTACTTCAGCTTGTCAAACTAAGGGGCATGAAATTGCAACAACATGTTATGTAATACAATATAATGACAAAGCATTGAAGCTAAGAAAACTTATCACAACCTTTAAAAGCACGCGCATGAGTGCATTCAATTGCTTTTGCTTTGTCGCACTATCTGCAGAACCATTGAATAATTTGTAACGTGTGTGCCCCCACTAATCTGGAGTCCAACCCGCGTCCCCTGTAATAGTTTTCCATAATTCCTGTATTAGCAACTACTGAACTATAATTACACAACATGAAGAAAAGTATATATGATGTGAACCCAAGCGAAGGGATTTAAATATATATGATGTGAACCCAAACGAGACCAATGATTTCCTCTCTTGGAATATCCATTTACAGATCCTCATACAAGACTCGCCACTTTACATCATTCCACACACTTCTATACAAAAGCGAGTGGGAACAATGCAATTCAAGCTTATTGTTACTCAAGACCTGACAGGAAAACCTCATATCCCCTTAAAGTTGATAAATCTCAAAAAGTAATAAGAAAAATCTTATGCACAAAGACACAATCATTGATGGTAAATTAAAGAAAAAAATACCCATCATCAAGAGCTGAAGAACATGAGCTACGGCCAACTATTCCTAAGCACTGCAAATGACACAAGTATTATATCAGAAAAGCCACAGCCAAGCTCAAGAGAACCTACCTATCACCATAACCAACTCTAAGAGACTTGATTGGAGAAATGTCAAGACCGACTAACTCTAAGAAAATACCCTGCTGCAGAGCATAGAAGAACTTCAATTTGGAATGGCAAAAAAAGGACTTAAGTCAAACAAACCTTCACCATCACATTATATCGTTGAAGAGAAAAAGTAACCTGAAAATTCATATGATCGAACATCAAAATCTATATATATTTTGAATCATCCACAAACCAATAACTCTGCAAATCGAATCGTCTAAGGGGTAAGTGAGATAAAAAGATAATGCTGCAAAATAAACCAACCTTGGCATAGAGCTTAAATAACCAGAGACTGCTGCATCAAAACAACAATGTAATATCTGGATGAAGAAATGAAGGAACACAAAAATCTTTACGTATGCTGATTGATTTACAACCTACAACAAATAAGAGATGTGATGCATTAGTCAACCTACGCAACTTAGAGATCAAACAATGAACAAGTCTTGAAAACCTGAATACTTAACTTCACAATACACGCACGCTATCACGTCCTGATAATGGCATGAAATATGATGGCCCGTGAAACCTCTTCAAACCATGTACATCCTGCTTAGATCTCACAACAGATCAACAGATAGATAGCTATATTGATTTATTTTCCTAACAGGTTATGAAGATCAAGTTAACTTTCTACAAGTTTAAGCCACATTCCATTCATCAATTTGCAATCAAAACTTCAAGATATGGTAAAATGCTGAAAAACTAACAGCTTTTCGTTACTGTTTTTACCTCTGAAGCTTCGTTCAGATATATATCTGAGGGTGACCTTCATCTGCCGCATATACCGAGAAAAGAGCCAAGCTATATTTTCTGCCAATCTCTTCTACCCGATTAAACATAGTAGCTCAGGACCTGCTCAATGGTGGAAGCGAAATTTCAATAAAATACGAGTCTGGACAAGATTTCTAGCAAGAAAAATCCAAAAACAACAATCTGGATCATTGAAATCTACGACATAAACACTGAGAAAGAAGTAGCAGACATTTATTAAGAACCAGTGAAGAACACATAGCTGAATCTCTTACATAGCTATGCCCTTGATTTTGGGCCCCGCATCAGGAGCTAAAGTATATGAACAACCATGTCACTTTATCTCACTGAAAAACCAGAAGAATCCAAGAACATCAACCTAGATATAATTAAAATTTCAGAACAATCAATGACATAAGCACTAAGAAAGAAGGAAACCTAAAAAAAAAGCAGAGCGGAAAAACACAACTGAGAGAAGCAGAAAAAAAAAATGAGGAAAGACATTTAAGCAAAAAAAGGAAGAAGGATACCATCTTTACCTAATCGATCCTAGTAGTAACTTGAACAACATAAAACGAGAGATACGGGTAGATTCATGAAAACCAACTTCAACGAGCATCTTTGACCTACACAACATCATTTTGGAGACAGATTCAAATCCACAAGGAAGAAGAAACGAATAAAAAACTTGATTGATGCAAAGCAGAGAAGATGAGATCGTAGACTTTGAGTGGTTGCAAAATTTAATAAAAAGAAAGTGAAAAATATTACCAAAGCTGTCCATCTGAAGAGTTGCAAGCTGAATTTTTAGTTTTCGTTGGGGAATCAAGCAGCCGGGAGAAATCAATTCTCGTTTTGCATATCTTTGACCTGCAAAACAGAGCAGATCAAAACTTTTCAACAACCAATAAGACTCCTCTCCTAGGATAGGATGAGGATTCAAGAAACTAGAAATGCCTGAACATATAAGCCATACCGGAACAGACCAATGCTTTCATCTCTCCAAACTCAATGTAATATATATGTGTCTTGCTTGATGCATTGACAACCTATAACAAAGAGATGCAACGCATAAATCAACCAAAACAATTTAGAGGCCGAACAGTGAAGAACCAACTTGAACAACATGAAACGAAAGATGGAAGCAAATAGAAGCAATCCCTGACCAATGCTGTTCTCTCTTGAAACCTCTACCAGCTACAACAAAAGCATGATCACTTGGGGCAAGCATAGTGTCAGGCTGTAAGCAATACAATCTAGAGACCAAGCCCGATGATGATTGATCCCATTCCTTATGTATGTTTGACTGTCTGAGAATCAAGAGCGAATAAAAGCAAGCAAGAACTCGTACCCTAAAAACAAAAGTATAAACAGATAACGTTTGGCAAAACTAATCGCAAAACCTGCAACATCACATAATCTCGCCGAGTTAGATCTCACAACAGATAGATAAGTCAAGGTTCAAATCAAACTCCCAATTATTGCAGCTAAAAATTAGATATATTTTCCTAACAGGTAATGAAGATCAAGTTAACTTTCTACAAGTTTAAGCACACATTCCACTCATCAATTTGCAATCAAAAGTTAAAAACTATGGTAAAACCCTAAAAAAGCGTAACAGAGAAAGAAGTAGCAAGCATTTATAGAGAAAGAACACATAGCTGATTTCTTGCATAGCTATGTCATTGATTTTGGGCAACGAATCAAGAGCCAAAGTATCTGAACCGTCATGTCACCTTATCTCACTGAAAAACCAAAAGAATCCAAGAAAAGAGAGGAACACAATTTAAATAAACTCAATAAGAAGGATACCATCTTTACCTAATCGAAGTAGAAACTTGAACCGTAATTACAGGCGCTTAAAACATATCATGTCACGCTAATGATCCAAATAGCATATGAATCAACCTGCCAAATTATACACTAAATGATTAAAAGTTGGATCAACGAATGTTTACGTAAGAAACTAATTGAATTACTCTTAGAGTTATTGATAAAAGTTACTCTTAGAGGAATAACATCGAACAGTTTAACAACACAAACCAGAAACCAGAATTCTAAGGAACTTTATATATATTCAAAACTTGAAAAAGCAGTCGAATGGAGAAATTAAATCATCTGTGCTTTTGTAATTAACGTTCGCGATCTAACGTGAAAGATCTCAACGGTCTTGATGGCATCTGCATGTAATTGTCAACGGTCGAAATAATCCACGTGGCACGTGTGCGTAGATTCTGATATTTTTTTAACCGTTAAGAGTTTAATCCTCCGGGAAAATTTGAAGTCGGTGATCAAACCTTTGTCATTTTGATTATTTCGAAATAATCCAGCTGGCATAAACGGGTATGTATTGCTTTGGTTTTTTTTACCGTCTGAGTAACCTGCACACATTAAATATCACACGTGTCAAACACTGATTTGATCAAAAATATACATTCTGCAAAAATAAAAGACAAACAAGAAAAAAAAAAAGAGCAAAGCATATTTAACAAAAGACGGATACGATCTCTTCAGTTTTCATATTTGATCCGAGTAGTAACTTGAAGTCCACGACAAGAGAGATACGAGTAGTTTCATGAAAACCAAACCTCAACAAGCATATCTTTGACCTGCAAGACAGAGCAGATCAAAACTCTTCAACAACCAATAAAACTCCTAGGATAGGATGAGGATTCAAGAACCTAGCAATGCCTAAACATATAGAGACCAATGCTTTCATCTCTCCAGATTCAACGTATAATATATATGTGTCTTTGCTTGATGCATTGACAACCTATAACAAAGAGATGCAACGCATAAATCAACCAAAACAATTTAGAGGCCAAACAGTGAAGATAGGTCTGAATCACTGGTGAAAAAATTTCTGCTAGATTGCCTGGCAAATACAACAGGTCCCAAAAGAACTACTAGAACACACTATCATATCAGAATGTCCATTCTGACCAAGTCCTCATAATGACACGATCTAAACCTCTTTGAGAAGGATACCATCTTTTCATAACCCGTCCAAGTTGCTTGAAGTACAAGAAACGAAGGATACGAGTAGTTTCATGAAACCAACCTCAACAAGAATCTTTTGACCTGCAAGAACATTAGTTGGTACACAGATTTTAAATCGACAAGGAAGAATAAACGGCTGCAAAACCAGAAACAATCCATCAAACTCACCAACTCTAGTGAAACCAGAAACAATGAAAGAGCAAAAGTGAGCAACCAATTCTTTGACAACCATGAATGCAACCATGTAAAGTAACAAGGCATAGATATACATCTCTTAAGATGAGACTGATGCCAAGGGGTTAACCATATAGACTTTGAGCAGGTTTCACATTTTGATAGCAACCATGGATAGATGAACTTCACATCTGCATTGATCCCTAGTTTTGAATTAAAGTTATACATATTTGGTAACTCCTTTGTCATATCTGCTTTCACAAACACCTTTGCCTCTTCAAAATTTGTGCAGAGTTCAGTGTCCGGGTGAAGCCTTACCAGATGCCCTACCGCACTAGTAATTAAGCTGAATCTCTCCCACGAGTACAATCTAGGAGCAACATTTGTCAGTTTAACCCATATATGGATGGATCTAACTTCTGGTTCCTTCTCTTTTTCTTCCTTTGGTGACCATTTTGATACAATCATTGGGATGTCGGCGATATTCCACATCCCTCGTCTTAGAACCTTTTGTCATGTTGCTTTGTCCTTTATTCTGAATTCACTGTGGTACTATTAACCATAAACACCTCGATCTGAATATTTTTATCGCCAAGAGACCAAATCTTATTCACTATTAAATGTATTTTTCTCACATTTGGGGCAGCTGAGAGAAATCTTCCCTCCAACAGATCTTCCCAAAGCGGAACTGAATTTTGTATAATATCATTGAATATCTCCACCCTTGATACCCCATCTACCACGTCTACGTCTACGGCAACTTCATGTTTAGTTAAAGCAGAACTTTTCCTCACTGCATTCACCTATGAAGGCTTAGTAACAGACTGCTGAGAAACACTTTCCTTCCGGTCCAATCCTAGAGGTGGAGAAGCCTCTGTTTTCGGTACATCGAACATTTTAAGAATAGAAACCCAAATAAAAATTGTAAGTAATCACATACTAAACCAGAAACAACGAGCGAGATTTTGTGAACGAAGAACGATGATCGATTCAAAATAATCTTTTAGACAATCGTTTTTAAAAAAGCAATTTTCTTTATTCATATGGAGAAATTAAATCACCTGACTCTTTTAATTAAGAAGAAACTTGAAAAAATGCCTTAATTTGAGATTATATTTTGAAAAATACACCATTTTTTTATACTTTTGAAAACTACATTTTTTTATAAGTGAAATTACTAAATTAACTTAATTAAAATTTTTAATAATTTTAATATTTAAATGTTCTTTTTATAAAAATAAAAATATAAAATGAATAATATATAAATTAGTATTTATATATTTTATTTAAAATTACGAAATATCTGAATTTAGTTATAGTTTGATATCTTAAAATTTTTATATTTAGATTTTCAAATCTGATATTTTAGAATTTATAGATTATTATTATAATTATTTTTTTTGTTGAAAATAAGAAAACACGTTAATTTTTGGCTACGTTTTATTTAAAATAATATTTGAAAATTTTATAATTAATCAAAAAAGTTATTTAATTTTAAAATAACTCAATAATAAATATAATAAAAAGTTTTAGGTAAGGTATTTATATAAGATTAGTTAGTTAAATAGATTTTATTATAGATAATTTTAAAACATTTCAAATGTTTTCCAGTTATATATTTTAAAATATTTAATTATTAAATATATTTTATCTTAAATAAATGAATCAAAATATTAATATTTTCGATTTTTTAATTTTATTTATTAAAATATAGGTTAAAAAGTCTTATTACGTCTAAATAAGTGTATTTTTCAAAAAAACAAAAAAATAGTATATTTTCCAAATTTAAATCTTAAAAAGGTATTTTAATTCTTTAATTAATGCATCTGCATGTAATTATTAACCAACAGTCGAAATAGTCCACATGACATCTTTGACTTTTTTAGCGTTAGAATTCTTATACAATTAATCATCATATGTGTCAAGATCTCAACGGTTGAAATGAAAGTTTAAAGTCGGTGATCTCCGTTTATTGCTTTAATTTTTATACCGTTCGAGTTTTTGCACACATTTAAATTTCACACATGTCAATTGTTCATTTGATTAGAGAAAAATAAACAAACATCCAAATTGGCAATTACCATAAATCCACATATCTATGGAACAATTAAACAAACAAAAAAATGTTGGACATAAATTGATGAAAACAAATTTGTTGGAAATTAATAGGAAAAAATTCAAATAATTTTCTTCCAACAAACTAGACCCTATTGAGAAATGAAGAAGAAAAAAAAAAAACAGAGCAAAGCATATTTAAATTAACATAAAAAGAAAATACAATTTTACAATTGATCCGAGTAGTAACTCTACGACAAGAAAGATGCAAGTTCAAGTTGAGACTCTCAACAACAAGCATCTCCTTGACCTGCAAAACAGAGCAGATCTCAAAGCTTACAAACAATTAAAATTGACAAGCGACGAGTAAAGGCAAAGCAAATTTAACTTATAACCAGTCCAAGTTGCTTGAAGTACAATAAACGAAGGATACAAGTAGTTTCATGAAACCAACCTCAACAAGAATCTTTTGACTAGCAAGAACATTAGTTGGTGCACAGATTTTAAATCTAAAAGGAAGAATAAATGGCTGGAAAACCATAAACAATCCATCAAACTCACCAACTCTAGTGAAACCAGAAACAATGAAGAGCAAAAGTGAGCAACCAATTCTTTGACAACCATGAATGGAACCATATAAAGTAACAAGGCATAGATATACCTCAATTAAGATGAGACTGATGCCAAGGGGTTACCATATAGCAATATAATCAACAACTCTAGTAAAACTTCAATATAAGGCATATATAGACCTAATTATTTTGGAATTAGCAAAAGTGAGCAACCAAATCAGTGTCATAACCAGTCATATATCAAAGAGACAAAAGGGAAATCTCTGCGGGGACCTATGTTTCAAAATTCATCTCAACTAATAATCAAAAGCTTGGATTAACGTTTAACAAGCATTGCTACCTATAGAGCAATACCTGAGGGCTCATAACAAAGTCTAACTCTTGCATTTCCTTGAAGTCAGACTCGGCTTATTTGCCATCATCAAGAGCTGAAGAATTTAAGCTACCGCCAGCTATTCAGATCCAAGCACTGCGAAACACAACCCTAGAATATAAGAAAAAGCATCATATTCTGAACAAAAAGGGGTATTGAGTCAAACAAACAAACTTCTTCTAGAAAGACATTTAATCATGAGCTTGCTCTCCTTCAAGATACTGCATGAAAAGTGTTCATCAAATACAAAAACAAAACTTGTTACCAAATCAATAATGATGATAAATGGCAAACCGGTTATAACAGGAAAGGTAGATGACACAAAAGCTAAAATCATCACCTAGCACAAAAAAAAAATCAAGAGCTAAGTATTGATCAAGATTCATAGAGGATCAGCAACGATAAGAACAGATGCTTCAGTGATTTCAAGGTTAGGAAGTAATGACTAAGATACAAGTCTTTTGCATAAAAAGGAGAAAACCAACTTCAATAAGCATCTCTTGACCTGTATAACATAACATAATATTAGTCTAGAAAGGAAAAGGAAAAAGTAAAATCTAAACAAACAAATAAAATTAATAAGAGAACTAAGAAGAAGAGAAAATTTAACTTATGGTACAAAACATAGCAGAGCAGAGTTAACGTTTCCATATTGATCACGAGGAATGAGGATAGATCAAGCCATCCTTTGACTCAAAGAAGTCGCAATGAAGCCTCCCTTTGTATCTTCAACATACGACAATGAAGGGAAGAAAATACATGAATCCCAACGAGACCATTGCTTTCCTCTCTTGGTAACACCATTCACAGTTCTACAACATAAATGCAACACTCACAGGTCTTCCAACAAGACTTGCCACTTTGCATCATTCCACATACCTTTACAGAAAAGCGAGTGGGAACAATGCGATTCAAGCTTACTGTTTCTCTTGACCTTTTGGCGCTGGAGAAAAACAGGAATCCGATCCTTTGAAACCATTTCTACGAACTCGAATTTCTACGAACTCGAAGATTACTTCTCTTGAACTGATTTAACAACTTTAAGAGACTTGAGGTGAGCTATGTGAAGACCGATTGACTCTAAGAAAAGTCTCATGCTGCTGAGCATAACATAACATCTTCTAGAAGGATATTTAATCATGAGCTTGCTCTCCTTCAAGGCACAACATGCGAAGTGTTCATGAACTACATTACTACAAACACAACCTGTTATAACTCCAAAGGTAGATGTCACAAAGGCTGATGATCCAAATAGCATAGGAATCCGGAACCTGCAAAAGTATCAAAATCTCTATGGATCTATCTCTCTCACACATGAATCGTGAAGATGAAATCATACGGTGGAATTATATTGAACAGTTTAAGAACAGAAACCCGAAAGCAAAATTGTAAGAGCATGTCCATCGATAGTTTCTGATAGAGTATCTCGTATATAAAGAAAAATGAAAAATAAAATAATAAAACAAAAAGTATGAGAGAGGTAATAAAAAGTTTCTCGTTTTAGATACTCTCAGAACCTTTACTCTCCACTTGTCTTATTATAAATAAGTCAAATTTTTCAAAACAATATTTATTTAATTAAATAACTAAATTGAATTTATTTATTAATTTTATGTGTTATAGATACTCAATCTAAGATACTAAACGATAAAAATGCTCTAAGTAATCACATACCAAACCAGAAAAGACGAACGAGATTTCATGAACGATGATCAATTGAAAACAATCTAGGCCAGTTTTGTTTAGAGTTTATTTTGGGTTTATATTGGATCTGTAAGAAATTCACTGGGAGAGATTTTTAAAAGATGAATGAGGAAAAGAGATTGGGCTTCGAAATTACGTGAGCAAAACCCAAAAATGTTTGTATTGGGCTAATACTGGATCAATAAGAAATCCTCTCTCGAGAAGTTTTTAAAAGATGAGTGAGATAGGAAAATTGGGTTTCGAATTATACGTAAGCAAAATCAAAAAAAAAAACAGAATGATGTGGTGAAATAATTGGTGGAGAAATTATTAGGTGGCATTAAGTTGATGTGGTTATGGTAAGAAAAGGGGGGGGGAGTCAATCCATTTTGTATAGTACTAGAATTTTACCCGCTCTTTGTGCGGGGTAAAATTTTTTAATCCATATTTACGTAAAATAATTATCTTTAAAAAAATAAAAAATGTATTTTATAAAAATTATATTATTAAAATTAAAATAATATTATTTAATTGAAAATATTATGATAGAAAATCGTTTAAATTCATATTTCTCATGATAAATAAATATATGATGAACATAAAACTCTTACACATTGTTTGATAATACAAAACCCTTACACATTTTAAAATCTAGTTATTCATTTATATTTTATAGGAGGAAAAGTTTTATATAATTTTTTCAATTTAATATCAAATTTTTTGAATAACATTTATTAATAAAATATGATACATTTTAGATAAAGTTACTAATATAATAAATATATTTTTAATGAAATAAAATGATCATATATAGTAAATACAGTTTGTTGATTATATAATATTTTGCTTAGATTGTTGTGAAATTTTAGAATTAGGTTGAAAATCTTTCAGTTAAATATTTTTAGATTTGGAAAAAAAATCCAAATAATTCAAATTGAAAGTCTTCTAATAAAAATTTCAAATTAGTATAAAATTTTATTAAATAAATTGTATATCCATAATTATTTAGATTTATTCTTAAGATTTAGAGAGATCAAACACATTCGATCGATGAATTTCAGAAACTGGTTGATAACCAAATAAACTGAAATAATCTTCCAATTTGGTTAAAGTTGGTTCAAATCACGATGATTGAATTTCAATTTGAAACCAAAGGAACCCAACTCTTCGCATTAATTAATAAGCTCTTGAAGTAAATTTGTTTTGGAATTAACGTATAATAGAGCGATTTATTTATATAGAAAAAAAAAACTTAAATGATGAAAACACACAAAAACCATAGTACGCATCATGCAAGAGTCTTGCGGCAAGACTAGAACCGAACCGATGTTGTCGTTACCGAGGGACAATAGTCGACATTGTCATTTGATTCTTGGAAGATTCACCTCGTGGAAGCTGTCTCGACGATTCACCAGTCTCAAGAGGCGATTTAGGAGTATCGATATGCTCTGTTTCGCTTCCGAGCATCAACAGCACTGACGACATCATTGGTCTGTCCCTTGCGTTGCCTTGAACACACAAGAGGCCAATTTGAATGCACCTAAGAGCTTCTTCTGGTGCAGAGTTTTTGATGACCGGGTCAACGACCTCTAGCCCTTTTCCCTCGCTCCAACGTGTCCATACCTGGAGAAAGATCAAAAGGTTCTATTAACGTCTAGATATAGTTAAAAAGGTAGAGACTTGCGTTTCCTTGCTATTATTAAACTTACAAAGCTTAAGAAAAATTCGCCGTTGTTCAGCCTGGAGAACTCTTTGATTTTGTTGCCGTTGATTATCTCGAGAAGCATGACCCCAAAGCTGTAAACATCCGATTTTGGGGAATATATGTGCTCTGCTCTGTACTCGGGGGCCATGTAGCCGCTACAGTTAAAAAAATAAACAAAAAAACACAGATTAAACGAGCCTCTGTGTTTTTAAGAAAAAGTTAATAGTAAGTGAGGTTGCTTACAGAGTCCCGGCCGCGGTACTCGCAACAGCTTCCGTATCGTCCCCTTCAAGGGTCTTAGCCATTCCGAAATCCGAAATTTTGGGGATCATATCTTTGCCAAGCAGTATGTTACTGGCTTTGAGATCCAAATGTATGATCCTAATCCTGGAATCTTGATGAAGATACACTAGTCCTCGAGCAATACCCTTGGTAATGTCCAGTCTTCTTTCCCAAGTTAGAATAGACCTCCGGGTTGTGTCTGCCAAAGTATCAAAACCAAGGAATCAAACTAATCAGTTGTACAGCGTTTATCATTATTTTTTATATATATGTAAAAAAAAGGGCGAGTCATTAACCGAAGAGATAAGCGTCGAGGCTTGAGTTTTCGAGAAACTCATAAACTAGAATTTTTTCGCCGTCATCGAAGAAGTAACCAAGAAGCCGGACCAGATTAATGTGCTGAAGCTTCTTGATGAGGTTCACCTCGTTGAGAAACCCTTGGATTCCGTCATCTGACAGCTTATACAGTCGTTTCACCGCTATCTCTTGCCCGTCAAGCAACCTTCCCTGTAACCACGGTGATTCATCAGATCATTTGTTCAAAAGCCAAGAAAAGGCAAAGGAAGAGAGGCCAAAGCCCGATGGGACCAATGGGCTCAAATCTAACAAAAAATGGGCAAGTGGCAAGATACAATCGTGGGGAACAAGTTAGGAGAGTTTGTAATTTGTTATATACTCGGAACAAACTAACGAGGTGGTGTCTCTCGCACAGATATTATTAGTAAAACTATATTTTTACAGAGTGCTAAAAGCCTAAAATATATATATATATATATATTACCTTGTAAACGTTGCCGAAACCACCACTTCCGATCTTGTTTTCATCTGAAAAGCCGTTGGTGGCTTCCGCGATGACGTCAAACTCTATATTTTGGGACATCCATTCATTGCTTGTCTCCATAAGTAATTCTTGTTTATTACTTTTTTTACCTTCACACAATGAATTTTTTTTTTATTACAGGTTTACATATATAATTCTAGGTAAAAATATTTTTAAAACAGAGAGAAGAATGATATACCAAAAAAAGCGGTTGATATCCTCTTTCTTTTCCAAAAGATCACACCTAGAAGCAGCAAAACGCCGCCGCCAAGTGTAAAGCCTACTATATACCATTTTTTCTTATTGGAATGTCTCTCTGAACATAAATAAAAAATAAAAAAAAAATCAATAAAGTTAAAAATGAAAGGAACACTAATTTTAATTGTATTTTTTACGAGTTTTTCGTACATATTTTACCTTTAAATCATTTGTAAATAAAAATCATATTTATAAAAATGTCTTTATTAAAATAATAAAATTTGTATAATTAATTGATAACCAAGCATACCCATGTCACGAGCCGCCAACTTGACATATAGATCTTGAGGTTTTTGACCCTGGTCGTCGCTGTAACGTCGACTATCAATAAAGTCTCCCGTCCACATCACACAACTCAACTCGCCATTTCGCATGTACGTGTTTGAAAAACCTGTGCAGTTACAGTTTGTTATGCACCTGTACTTGCATTCCTCCGATTTAATGTTGGGGTTCACAGTAGCTGTCTCATCGATAATTGGAAGTTTCATTTTCTTCAGCCGCTGAAACCCATCATCGACGCAGGTCAGCTGAGATTTCCTCACGCAACCCTTGTGCGGACCGCCGTTTTGATCCCACTTAATCTCACGAAACCCTTGGAAACAGGTACAAGATTGACTCGGGTTCATTATACAGTAAGCATTAAGTCCGCAGATATTGTACTGGTCGCATGTGTCAGATGGTAACTTCCAAACGTCCTTCCATTTTCCAGCTGCTGGAGTCCACTCCGACCAAGTCAATCTGCCACTGCTGGACAATCTCAAAGTGCCGTAGTAGCTTGTTGTTGTCGTTCTAATTGGAAAAGTGTAACTGGCATGAGTGTAGTTACTTGTTCCGTATATTGTTGAATTTGCAATGTAGATTGGGTCCATTCGGTAAAATTCTGTATCATCAACCATGATAAAACTCTCTAACCCAAAATCTGCATCTATTTTGTACCAATATAAACCAGTTAATGGATCCTTGTCATCAGTCCATGACCTTAAGATCATCATGCCCTCCGTTTGTCCGACGATCCAGGTAAGTTTCATCCCTGGAAGTAAAGTATCTGTGGGGTTATCGAAACTCTGCCATATAACCCCCCCATCCGAGTTGTTGTTTGAGTATCGCAGCACGAAATTGCCGTTATCCAGAAGGTCGGCCGCTACCGGCGCTGCTCCAGTACTTGTCAGACTCGTATTCCACACAACGCTACTAGATTGATTGAGGAGGAAGAGTTTCGAATTAGAGGCTCGTAGGATTCCTGTGGAATCGGAGAGGGGATTGTCCCTGTTTGCTACCCACACTACATTGCTTGGGAATCTCTTGAACCAGATCCCCAGATACCAAAAAGTTTCTTCATGATGGCTTCTGCCTCTGAAGAGACCAAGCTCGAAGATTTCATTAGGGGACACAATAGTGTTCTTGTTTTCTGTAAATGAAACTATAAAATCCGAACTTGACGTCGATGCAAGAACAAAAACCAGGAATTGAACAACGGCGCCGACTGATAAACAAGGCGTGTATGCTTTCATTTCTTCTCTTTTTTGTTTCTTTTCTTTTTTCGCCGGTTATATGTTTCTCCCTCGGTTTATTTTTTCTTTATAATGGTTTATGCGAATTCTACCCAACAGCTTCCTTCGTCAAAAAACATATAACTGTCTCCACCCTCCTAGTACCTAGCTAGTGTTAAAAAGTCACGCATGCATGTGCATTATCTTTGCACAGCATGTCAATCGTTACGTACATACTTTGACTTTTTTATTTGTTCGTTAACTTAGTTAGATAAACGTGGTGTCTCGTTTAATTTGTCGCTGGTCTTGTGGAACAAATAAATCAAGATTTACAGTTTACTCATGAGAGTATAATTAAGATACAATTAGCAAAATAACTTATTTAAGATTTAAAATTTGGAAAATACACTGTTTTATTAATTTTTTGAAAACTACATTTATTTATATGTAATAAGACTCTTTTGACCCATATTTTAATAAATAAAATT
>OVBI01001338.1:18903-36487 GCA_900406495.1 Sisymbrium altissimum | reverse complement strand
AGCAAGTGAAAAATGTATATGACCAGTGTCTTACAAGTTAATATAAGGATATAATTATAGCTAACTTAGATAAGAAGATAGTAATCTAAATATATTAATTAGAATAAAATGAACAATATATGCAAAATATTTTCAGTACATCACCGATGGAAAACTCTACAGCTCTAGATTAACCATTTACTACTTCAGGATTTGATATTGTCTACTTAGAGTAGTAGGAGCTTTTGGTTTTCTTGATCCATTTCAACACAACCGACATATGATTGGGTGTCATTGGATTCATCGATTCAGTGATTGATCGTAGGGACAAGTAGTAATCCATTTTAAATTGAATGTCAAATCGATATGATATGTTCGAGTTATAGTAACTATCGCCAGCAAGTGAAAAATGTATATGACCAGTGTCTTACAAGTTAATATAAGGATACAACTTTTCACAAGTGAGACTGCGAGAGAATCTTAACAAAAATGTTTCGAATAACATATCTTCAACTTTCTAGATAAGTTAATCTCTCTCCCACAAACAAAGTTGTTATTTTGTTTTCTACCATTATAATTGGATGAATACTTCTCGTGGTATAATGGAGGCAAGTTCTAATATAGTGTTCGAATGAGGTCAAAAAATCTATATGATGCTCATTTATTCTATATGGTACTCTAAAATAAGAAAAACCAAAAATACCCTTAATGAGTATCTTATTTTTTTTTAATTTTAATTTTTAATTTTAAACAATTCTTTTTTCTTTTCTCTTTTATTTTTTCGTCTTTCTTCGTCCATGATATGATATAGGAAATTTTTTTTTGCTTTTCACTTATTCTCTTTTCAAAAATCAAAATCTCTCATTGCAAAAAGAAAAACAGATCTCATAAAATATTTCACTGTTAAGGTTTATTCTTCTTCCATCTCCTTTTTCTTTTCATTCGATATGTTTTCCTTTTTTCCATTCTCTTCAACATTTTCCTTTCTCTTTTTTTTTTGTTAAATGTAATTTCAATTTGAAATACACTTTTGGGATCTAATTCTTTAAAATCTTGATTATTTTTTATTGGGTTTTGGCAGATTTAACTTGTTTTTGAAGTCTAATAGTGTTGAAATAGCATGTTACATTAATAATCAACAGATTGCATAAATTGAATTAAGAATTCGTAATTGAGAGAGATGGTGGAACTTGCAAAACTAGTAGAATATGTACCACTTATACAAATAGTACAACTAGATCGTTGGTACAACTCATATAATTAGTATAACTAGATATTGTGATAGGATTAAAACAACTGATGCAATTCGAGCAACCGGTCCAAATGGTACAACTAGATTGTTAGTACAACTCGTATAGATAGTACAACTAGTTTTTGTGGTATAACTATTATAAATTGTACAACTAATTCGTCCTAATGATTTTTATTCTTTTTTCAGGGGACAATTGATAGTATTCGTGGCATGGTCATATATTTGATTATGGATATATTATTCAGAAGAGGGCGATGCGATGGAATCCAAAATACCTTAATCTTTATAGTATTATAATGAAAAGAACTTTGGAGGATGTCACTTATTCTCGGTTGGTTGATTGAATACGTAGGAATATCACATGGATAATTTTTATATGGATAACTATGATATGTATGTATGACAGTGTTGACATTACGCATATTGTATAAGCAGATGAGTTGTAAATGTTGAATGAGAAGATATATTGAATCTGACTGTAGGTTAAAAAATTAGAATTAAGAAGGAATTGAATGATCGAGTGGAGAAAATTTAAAAGTTGCACAACCTAAGAGTTCATGTGTTTTCTCGGTTAAAGCATACTAGAAAATGCATACATGCTCTTTATTTACTATATCTACAGCCAAAAATAAATAAAAGACACACCACACTTGGTTGCATTTGTGCTGCACGAGGATTACATAGGTTCATTCAAGACTCTAACCTCAAAAGTTCTCTTAGACTTTATTCAAAAAAGACTTGGTGTTTTGATTTCATCTTATACAATTTGGTACAACATGTCCAACTATGTATAAATAACTTTGTTTACGTACAACTTGTACGTTTGGTACAACTCTATTAAGCGGATTATTACAAAATGTTACATAAATTGGTATATTTTTAAAAAGAAGAATCGAAGCCGCCTTTGGTTTGGATACCCATCTGAAGGAGTTGAAAGTTTGGGAGTCTGATTTTGTTTGTCTTGCGGATGTTATTTGTGTAATTTGTTATGACTTAAACTATGTATTTTTTGAGCTTCTAAGGATGTTATTTGTGTTTTTGTAACTTTTTAAAACTTATATGTATTTTAATGTCAGATACGACTTGGTACAATAGGTTCAACTCTGTACAAATAAGTCTGATTACACTTGATACGTTTGGTACAACTAGTAATAGTCGTATAACTCCATATGTTTTAGTGTAACTGGTACGTTTGATACAAATGTATTAATTGGATTGTTACAGAAAATGATTGAGATAACATTTGTAAACATTTTTCCATAAGAAATCGGCCATGAAAATATCTTACTTATTACATAAACTAAATAACTAAATTACAATTTTTGGAATTGCTTACATGATCATCTTATGTTTACATGAAATGCATTGTACTTCTTAAGTTAGTTTTAGAAATTTAGCCACACTAACATGAGAATTGAGAGAAATAGTTTTTTTTACACATGTTATAGCCTGAGATTATATTTTATATACTAAATTTAATAAGTACAACTAAAATTTTTTAATCTATAGTATGGTACAACTGATTAAACTTAACAACTCATAAAATACAACTTTTTAGAAAAATGTACAATTACAAAACTGGTACAACTCAGTGATGAAAACAGCGGCGCACGTGACTATTTTTATTAATTTTATCATTCGCCAGCACACACATTTTTAGTTAAGTTAATTTTTACTATTTGTATCATTTATACTATTTGTAATTGGTTTCAATTTTAGATAATAGTTATACCAATATTTATAGTTGTACCTAAAATTCAACACATAAAAAATGTCATCAATATATTATATAAGTCCAAATCCTAAAAATTATAAAACATAAGTTTTGAAAATTAAAACAATAACAAAAATCATCCTAAGTTTAAATCATAAACAACATCCTTAACAACACAAAAAGTCTTTAACACTCCCTCTCAGCTGTCACAAAAATGTTTTAACATACAATATCAACATTATGAAATAGAAATTTACTTTCTGATGCAATATGTTTCTCAAAAAAATTTCTCGGCTCATAATCATTCTACATATCCATAAATATTTTTAGATTCATCTGACTTTCCACATCTAGCAGCCTTTAGTACAATTTTACATATATCTCCAAAATAATCACAAATTACTACCAAATTCATCAATTCAAGACATTAACACCATAATATACTATTTATACAAATATATCTCATTTAACTAGTTATTAATACAATTTTACCAATTGCAATTTGTACTAGTAGTACCACTATGACAAATTGAACAAAACCAAAATTTAACTTAAATTTCCTCTTTCTGATCTTCTGGGTTCTGATGCTCTATCCAATGGCGTACCAGATTCGGATTCTCCTACTTCTTCTCTTGGTGGAGCTGAAGGATCCGGATATACAATACAACCAGAAGTTTTGTGTAACTAATTCTAATTTTTTAATTTAGTTAACTAATATAATGTTTTTAATATGTTTACTAATATTTTATAACCTATTTCATATGAAAATATGTTTATAAATGTTGTTTTATACATTTTCTTTATACTACATTTATTATAATTATATGATTTGTACAAGTTGTATCAGAAGTATCAGATGAAAGAAAATCACCAAGTTTACGAGAACTTTTGGGGTTGGAGTCCTTTTTTTCTACAACAAACTTAAAAGGATAAAACTAAAGAGAATGCTCAATCTAAGCTGGTGGGATTGAATCAATATATGTCATCGTTGAAGAGTGGACTCTAGCACTCCGTACCAATTTATCCGCCTTTTGATTTTGTGAGCGTGGCATGAGCTGCAATCTGAAAATTTCGTAATTGCATTTCTATTCTTCAAAAGCTTTTAGATGTTGGAAGAAATGAGACCACTCTTTAGGATAGAAAATCATCTTCATTAACTTAAAATAATCTGTCGCAAAAGTTATCTGATTTTAGAAATTAAAAACACGTTCAATAGTCCAAAATTAAGAAAACTTTACCCTGGAATCCATTTTTTCTAAAAAGTTAATTTTGAGTCGTAAATAATAAAAACCATCGAAGATAGAACTAAGTCTTTCTTCATTTTTTATTAATAAAAAAAAATAGAAACATAAAAATTTTGTGGTGCCTTTGAGCACCATTATAGAAATTGATTCGGTACTATTATGAGTTCATCTTGCAGACACTCCTCCACGGAATTAGGTAACTAGACCGAATATTTAATCTTAAAAAATGATTTTGCCAAAGGAAAAATAAAAAAATAAAAAACTTTTGCTGGAAATCTAAATAATCCGGAACATTTTTAAAAATTCTACAGAACGAGCAACTAGATACTATGGTTATAAAATCATAATAAATAGTAAATACTAAATACTAATGTGATGCACCATACCAACCCAGATTGGCACTGTAATAACTCGGATGAGTATTATTAGTTATTTATATACACAACTTTCTATATCACATTAGCTTCTCTTGGTGGGATCAGCTCTTCAACCAGAAACCTGGGATGCATCTAACAGGCCGAGGTACTCATTTATAGCTTCGATTTCCCTGTCAAGACTGATATCATAAGCCGACAAAGCATCGACCTTTGCAATCTCATCTGCTATTTCTTCTTCTATCTCAGAGTCCCGCTCTTCCTCATCCGTTGTTTCATCTTTCATTTCAGAATCTTGTTCTGCCCCACCATCAATGTCATTGTTGGTGCTGCTCGCTGCACCGTCATTTCCTGCAAAAGTAGAGCTTGAAACAGAGGCAGTTCCAGGGTTTCCTGCTGGTAAAGATAGTAGCCTTTGGATTATAGCTTCTCGGCTGCCACCAGCCTCCAACGCAGATGTTGCTATAGTGCCAAAGTAGAGATGTAATGGGAATTAGTCAATTCTTGAATTTGACAATATAAGAGAATTAGAGAAACAATCAAGGGGGGAAAAGTTACCTTGTCCTCGTTCAAAGCCCATAGAGACAAGTTCGTCGACTGTTATGCCTACTCGTTGTTCTTGACGTTTTCTTTTCCTTGACTCAATGTAAATCTGTATATTCGAATTAGCTTCTGGGCTTGTAAGAGCATCAAGGGCTTTCTGAAAATCATTCTCATGTCTCCGGAGGGATTCAGCAGCAAGATCCTTAGCATATCTGCAAAGTTGAGCACTTTATGTCATACTCGATGCTTAAAACAATATGACTCGTTCCAAATCCAGATGTCCAAATAAAGCATCGAAAAAACCACTAAAACCATAGTTACATTCAGATGTTAAAGTCTCTTGTTAATAACCAAGGGAACTTGAGCCAAAAGCATCGACTAAGCTCAGGGTTTATCAGCAAAAGGTCAGCACTTCCACAGAATTTTAACCTTTTTCCGAACTTTTATTTAATGAGTGGGTAAAGAATCAATTGTATGTTATATTTTTTTAGCAAATCTATATAGTAGCAGTATAAAGAACAGTAGATCCATTTACAGTACAATGCTTACCCAATCATGACGAGCCTGCCAAGCATCTGCATATCAACAGCTTTCTTCATGGGTGTCACTCCATACGTCTTCTGCTCACTGAAATATCAGCTCTAGTTAGTTTATTTGAAAATCATTAAGGCACTACAGTTAATGATCATTACTAGTATAACTTCGGTAGTAAAAACATACAGTATCTCCTTTTGTCTCTCGAGATCATCCTTGCGCTTTTGAGCTCTTTTGGCCCTCTCTTCAATGAGGAAATCAACAGAACTTGCAATATCCTTATTGTTCAGTCGCAAAGCTCTCTTAGCATCCTCCTCCGGGAAGCCCATACCCATAACTAAGGACAGCGTTTCATCGGGTATTTGTAGCTGCATCACAAATCCACAACAGCATTAACTTAACTCTCTTCACAGTTGAATATTCGTAAGAGTGAAGTTATATTACAGAACAACTCACTGACCTGCAACAATTTTGCATGGGCGGACTTCAGAGCATTCAAGGCTTTATCGTTTTGACCAGTGTGATATGCCACTACACCTTCTAGTAGCTCCAGTCTCACGTATCTAGCCAGAAGAAACACAAAATCTTTTAACAAAAATGTTTTACTCGGTAGAAAACAACAAATACAATGAAACTGAACTCACAGTGCTAATTCAGGACATTGACCAGCTTGAAGGAGTCTCACACGAGAGAGATCCTTCCCATGAGCACGCTCAAGCCCTTTCCTTGCTTTCTCTAGGCGAACGCCAGCATCTGACAAGCATTTGAGGTCCCGGAGCAAGAAATAGCACCACACAATGTCGATCTCCATTATAGGGATGTTGTCAACAAGCTGTAAGAATATATTACAGTCATGTTAGAAGATACAAGTAAGTTGGAATTCATTAGCGACAATATAGGCTACGAGCTTACGTGTAAGGTCAAAACCAACCAATAATACAACAATTGAGACAATTCAGAAAGTACAATATTGAAATTTACTCAAAGGATAGAGAAAATACCTCGAGAATCTTGGGATCACAGAGCAAGAACGATTCCTACAAAAACACAGAAACAAATCAGGAAGCTGTGGCGGAACGTACTTGCAGCAGAAAAAAAAAAACAATATACAATATGTAAAGAAAAAAATTGAATGCCAACAATAAGTTGCAACTTACTTCTGCCATGGCAAGAACTTCTACTGCATCAGCATACATTTCCATTTCTATTAGACTCTTCCCCTTAGTATGTAACATAAGACCCATCATTACGGCACTGTGGAGCCAACAAAAAAAAAAACGGATGTTAATAGCATAAAAGTTACGGGTAACAGTTTAGTGTTTCAAACCAATTGAGCAATACCTTTGATCAGTCTCTGTTCCAAACTTTACTGTATGACCTCCCTGATCTTCCAGCTCTATGTTATAGTCTTCTATCGGCAATGAACCATCAGCGTGTCTCTTGGACAACGCTGTAGCTGCAGCTCTGCAAAATTAATATAGAAAGACACCAATCATGGTCAGATTTTTGACGAAGTTATAATTCTGAAAATTTATCCACAGAATTTGAGAATTTGGTTTTTGCAATCAATCACACAATAAGTACATGACAAATTAGAAACCAAAGAGACACAGATGATCATGAAACTATAAAGACTTTAAACCAAGAAACCAAAGACACCCAGATGATCATGAAACTAAAAAGACACTCACTTTAAACCAAGACACCAAAGACACACAGATGATCAAGAAACTAAAAAGACACTCCCTTTTATCAAGAAAAAAAAGACAAGACACTCAGATGATCATGAAACTATAAAGACACTCACTTTAAACAAGAAACCAAAGAGACACAGATGATCATGAAACTATAAAGACCCTCACTTTACACGAAGAAACCAAAGACACACAGATGATCAAGTAACTAAAAAGACAATCACTTCAGACAGACACAGAGATGATCATGAAACTATAAAGACCCTCACTTTAAACGAAGAAACCAAAGAGACACAGATGATCATGAAACTATAAAGACACTGAGATGATCAAAGACACAGACTTTAAACAAGAAACTAAAGACACACAGATGATCAAGTAACTGAAAAGACAATCACTTCAGACAGACACACAGATGATCATGAAACTATAAAGACACTCACTTTAAACAAGAAACCAAAGACACTCAGATGATCATGAAACAATAAAGACACTCAGATGATCAAAGACACACACTTTAAAACAAGAAACTAAAGACACACAGATGATCAAGTAAGTAAAAAGACAATAACTTCAGACAGACACACAGATGATCATGAAACTAAAAAAAGACAATGATCAATGACTCACTTTCACTTTAATCATAGAACTCAATCCATAAATACAACAATACCATCAACAAATTGAAAGCAATTAAAAAAGTTAGAGAAACGTAAAGACTCACTTAACACGAGCGAGACGTCTTGACCTTTCTTCCTCAGCCATGATCGACTTGCCTTCTTCAGGTGCAGCAGCACGAGTAGAGAGAATCTTCGAGTTTTCCTTAATACCCAACTGTGCAAGCGTCTTAGTATCATCACCGTCGTCTTTAAGGATTTTTCCAGCGAAAATTAGTTTGATTGACTCAGGATCAAGACCCGATCGCTTAGCTACTTCGTCTCTCAACATGTGTAGTGTCCAGTTCTCGACTCCTACCTCTAAGATACCTCCCCATGTCCCAGCAACCTTGAGTTTCGTCATTGAATTTGCTTAGTTAGGTTTTTGAGAATTTGGTAAAATCCTTCTTAGTTATTGCGTTTGTGTAGACGCAAATATATATTTGCTAACTTGTTTATATACAAACCACTAAGGGACCGATCGAGCAATTTATTTTACTAGGGGCCGAATAGTCAAATATATGATATTTAACTAACGTAAAAACAATTTATACAAAAATATACAAAATCTAATCCTTGTGAAAATAGAAAAGAAAAAAAAAACAGATAAATATGTACACTAAATTTATCCTACGTAATTTTTTTTTTTAAACACTAAATCGATTTTATTTATAGATTGGAAACATGATCCTCATGAGAGGATAAATTTAATAATCCTCGTAGAGGATAAATATAATAATCCTCGTAGAGGATAAATTTAATAAATTTTAATATACGAAAGGAATATACTAAATTATAGATTTTTTTTTTTTTGAAAGACCGGGAGGATATCGGTACCGAAGCCTAACTAATTCTCCCAAGAGAGGTGCAACCCATGGATAGATTCTTTCTCCGGGTTTGTAAATAGGCCCTAAAGTATGAGCCCATATCCGTGTGGCCAAATGGGGAAATGTTTAGTAACTTCGCACTTGAGGGGAATCGATCCCTGGCCTAGACCAACAGGGCGACTCCTCCCCAAGTGGAAGCCACTAGACCACCACCACTTGGTTAACTATAGACTTTTTGGCGAGACAATCTGCCACCTTCACTAAATTTGCAAGCCCAATAACTGAAATCTCTAATCCAATTATGGAGATGAAAATGTAGTTCTCAATTCGTGACAAGTTCATGAACTTGTTTGCTATCTCCCTCCAAAACAATAGTGCAATGTCCTTTACTCCATGCATGTTGAATCACACATAATAAAGCTTGCATTTCTGCCTCAAGTTCACATCCTGCCGATGTAGATTTGCCTTGACCAGTACCCAAATGAAAGCCATTTGCATCACAGAATATGCAACCCATTGCCACTTTTCCTGTGTTGACTTAAGCTTAAAGATGATCTCCTAAACATATTAGGAATATGAAGCTAAAAGAAAAAGGAAACTATCCAATTATGAGAAAAGGAAAGTTTTATGTGTAATAGTTTCTATATAAGAAGATACCAAGTTGTGGTATACCTTATTGAGTGTGTGTGAGAGTTGTGAAAGAGTTTTAGGTTTTTGAAAAGTTTTTCTAAAGCTAATAAAGAAGTGCAGTTCTTTATAATCTGAGTTTGAGTTCTTAGAAACTATATTTGGTATCAGAGCAAAATCAATCAAAAGAGACCACGATGACATATGGTGATGGTGATGGTGATGGTGCTGGTGCTATTGTTTTAGCAAAACCTAAAGAAGGAGGAAGCTCCTCTTCTATCGTATGCCCGATGCTGAATGTGACCAACTATACAGTCTGGTCACTAAAGATGAAAATTGCGTTAAGAGTACACAAGGTTTGGGAGGTTATTGAAACAGATCTAATCGATGCTGACAAGAATAATATGGCTCTAGCATTACTAGTGCAATCCATACCCGACAATCTGATTCTGCAGGTTGGAGACTTGAATACTGCAAAAAAGGTCTGGGAAGCAATAAAAATACGACATATGGGAGCAGAAAGAGTCCAAGAAGCTCGACTACAGACATTAATGGCCGAATTTGATCGACTAATGATGAAAGAGTCAGAAACAATTGATGAATTCTCAAAGAGACTAGCAGCGATCACATCAAAAGCAGCTGCACTAGGAGCAAGCATAGAAGAACCAAAACTTGTTAAGAAGTTCCTTAAAAGTCTTCCCTGGAAAAAATACATACATATAGTCGCATCATTAGAACAAGACCTAGATCTCAATAACACAAGCTTCGAAGATATCATAGAACATTTAAAAGCTTATGAGGAGTAAATATGTGAAGGAGAAGAAGCTCAAGAAGATCATAACAAACTTATATATTCAAATACCGAGTTTAAACCAAATTATTCAAACCAGAGGAAACAGAGGCAGAGGCAGAGGCCGTGGAGGAAGATCTCACTATAGGGGACGAGGTCGAGGATGTTTCAACGAAGAAAGAGATATGTCCTACATAACATGCTTCAGGTGTGATAAAACTGGCCACTTTGCTCAATACTGCCCTGATGGTTTGCTTAAACTACAAGAAGCACAGGAAGATGATAACAAAGATACACAAGGTACAGATGAATTAATGATGCATAAAGTAGTTTTCTTAAATGAGAAAATGTGTGTTCCGAGTAACTTTAAGACAAATACTGATGGAGAGAATGTCTGGTATCTCGATAATGGAGCTAGCAATCATATGACGGGAGATCAAAGATATTTTGATCACTGGACAACTCCGTTACTGGCAAGGTTCGTAACATGTACATCTTTGAACTCATTGATGATTACTCTCGATACATGTGGATCATTCTACTCAAAGAAAAAGGAGATGCCTTCAACAAGTTTCAAAAATTCAAAACGATGGTTGAAAAAGAATCAGAGTCAAGAATCCAGACCTTCCGAACAGATAGAGGAGGAGAATTTGTATCTCACGAGTTCAACTCCTTCTGCAAAGACTCAGGGATCAAACGTCACCTCAATGCTCGGTACACTCCTCAACAAAACGGAGTGGTAGAGAGACGAAACAGGACTTTGTTGGAGATGGCAAGAAGCATATTAAAATACATGTACATGCCAAACTATATATGGGGAGAGGCAACACGACATTCCACTTATCTCTTGAACAGAATTGAGACGAGAGCTCTTAAGAATCAAACGCCATATGAAGCTTTCAGAGATAAGATACCGAACAGTGATCACATACTAATATTTGGCTGCATTGCATATGCGAAAATAGAGAAACCACATTTGAAAAAGTTAAGACGACAGATCACGAGTTCTTGTACATCTGGGAACAGAACCCGGATCAAAAGCATACTGACTGCTTGATCCACAGGAGAAGAAAATTGTGGTGAGTCGAGATGTGATTTTCGAGGAAACAAAAGGATGGACCTGGAAACAAAGTGGAGTTACAGAAGACAGAGATGGAAGCTTTAAGGTTACAATTGTTGATTCTGGAGATCATAGACTTCACGAAGAAAAAGAGAATGAGAATGCAGAAATAAGTGAAAATGCAGAGAAATCAGAAGATGAATCAACAAGCAGTCATGATACAACACAAGTGGTAGAACATGGAGATACAGAGTACTGCGACGATCTCAGAGACAAAGTGTTATGCCAAAATATCTGGAGGATTATGTCTTACTTGCAGAAGAGGAGGGAGAAATGCTACTTCTCAGCTTAAACAATGAGCCGAGAAACGTTTGGGAAGCAAGTGAGTCCAAAGAATGGATGGATGCATGCAAAGATGAGATCAAATCCATAGAAAAGCAACATACATGGAATCTTGCTGACTTACCGATTGGAGTAAAGCCAATTGGCTTAAAATGGGTGTTCAAGCTGAAAAGAAACTCTGATGGGAGCATCAACAAGTATAAAGCTCAGCTTGTTGCAAAAGGATACGTACAGCTATATGGAGTAGACTTTGAAGAGGTCTTTGCACCTGTAGCAAGAATCGAAACTATAAGACTGTTAGTTAATCTTGCAGCGTCTCATGACTGGGAGATACACCATTTGGATGTTAAAACGGCCTTCCTTCATGGGGAGCTCAAGGAGATCGTCTATGTCTCGCAACCAGAGGGATTTGAAAAACAGGGGAGTGAATCTAAAGTCTACAAACTCAACAAGGCTCCGAGAGCTTGGAACAACAAACTTAAACACAATTCTGATGGAACTACAGTTTAGGAAATGCTCAAAGGAGCCATCTGTCTACCAAAAGGAAGTAAGAGAACATCTCCTTGTTATAGCCGTATATGTTGATGACTTATTTGTCACAGGGACAAGCAAAGAGGTGATTAATAACTTCAAAGAGGAGATGGCATCCAAATTTGAAATGAGTAACTTCGGTCTATTAACTTACTACCTTGGAATTGAAGTGGTTCAACACAATGAAGGAATAACTCTGAGTCAAAGTCGCTATGCTCTCAAAATTCTCAAAGAAGCTGGTATGAAGGACTGTAATGCAGTTCACATTCCTATGGAGACTGGACTACAGCTGTCTAAATCTGAGAACGAGAAAGAAGTTGATGCCACAACATATAGAAAGAATGTTGGCTGCTTAAGGTACTTACTTCATACAAGACCTGATTTGTCATATGGCGTGGGAGTCTTAAGCCGGTATATGCAGAGTCCGAGAGAGTCTCATGCAGCTGCAGTGAAGAAATGTCTGAGATACTTAAAGGGAACCATTACCCTTGGATTATCTTTCGATATGAGCCTGAAAATACCTAAGCTAGTAGGATACAGCAATAGTAGTTACAACATGGATTCAAACGATGGAAAAAGCACATCGGGACACGTCTTCTTCCTTGGAACAAGTCCTATAACTTGGTGCTCGCAAAAGTAACACATACTTGCACTATCTTCCTGTGAAGCAGAGTTCATGGCAGGAACAGAGGCGGGAAAGCAAGCAATATGACTCGGAGATTTATTAATTGAGATTACTGGAACTTCTTGTGAAAGGGTCACAATTCGTATAGATAAGCAGTCTGCAATTTCCCTCACAAGGAATCCAGTCTTTCATGGACGAAGTAAATATATACATAGGAGGTATCACTTCATAAGAGAGTGCATGGAGAGTGAGCAAATAGAAGTAGAACACATTCCCAGAAGCAAGCAAAAGGCAGACATCCTTACAAAGGCATTAGGCAGAACCAAGTTCAGAGAAATGAGGGAGCTCATCGGAGTTCAAGACATTAAGAAGATCAACTTCAAGCTTAAGGGGGAGAATGTTGACTTAAGCTTAAAGATGATCTCCTAAACACATTAGGAATAGGAAGCAAGAAGAAAATAGAAACTACCCAATTAAGAGAAAAAGAAAGTTTCATGTGTAATGGCTTCTATATAATAAGATACCAAGTTGTGGTATAGCTTATCGAGTGTGTGTGAGAGTTGTGAGAGATCTTTAGTTTTTTGAGAAATTTTTCTTAAGCTAATAAAGAAGTGCAGTTCTTTATAATCTGAGTTTGAGTTCTTAGAAACTATATCCTAGGTTTCCATGATAACTACAATAATCATTACACTTGATAAAACCTGGTGATGGAGATTTACATTGAGATTGATCTGAAACTGAAAGAAACACAGGTCTTCGAAAATCATCATTGTTCTGATATAAGGAGTTGGCCCAATCCTCAGCATCCAATCTTGTTTTACGTACATCTTCTCGCCAACTAGAGGCTTGTTGGTTGTAGATAAACATGTTTCTACTTTTCCATAATCTCCAAAGGATCCAGAAAGATAGTTGTTTATGGAAGTGTGACAACTGTGTGTTGTGATTGTAGTCAATGATGGCCTTGATTTTCTGATAAAAAGAGAGTGATAAATTTGTGAATCGCCATGGGGTAAGTTAACTCCTCTCTATACCACTTGAGCATACAGACAAGAGAAGAAGATATGAAGTGGTGTTTCTTCTTCCAGACATCAACATTTGCAGATGTTATCTTGAACAATGTATCATCTTTTAAGAATAGAGCCAATATAGATTGAAGTCTCCAGAGAAATTGTCATAGTTTTGGTGTCGTATTAAGCTTCCAACTATCAGCCTTGAGATCAATAGGACTGGGTGGTGGTAATGTATTGGGAGAATTCTCAGGGAGATGCATTGCAAGCCAATACCCTGATTTTACAGTATAAAGTTCCGAGTCTATGTAGTTCAAACTAAGAAGATCATGTGCAAGGCTTTGTGATAATTTAAGTTGCTTGACTAGTATTGCATCTTCTGGGACCATGATTGAATCTATTAGAGCTATATCACAGGTTACAGAGTCTGAGACGATGAGCGAGTTAACCATTTGCTCCTGATCATAATTCGTATGTAAAGATCGAAGTGGTGGTGATGGGTGAGTAGAAAGCCATGGATCTCTCCAAACTTTAGTGTTGTGACCAGAACTATGCAAAACTTTCACTCCTTTGTCTAGTAAATCACTCTAATCCAACAAAGAGCGCCATATTATGGAAGGTTTACCTCTCAATCTAGCTGTTAGTAAAGAAGTAAAAGGCAAGTAGCGACCTTTTAACACTCGAGCTACCAACAAAGAAGGTGATTACAGAATTCGCCAAGCCTATTTTCCAAGCATAGATAAATTGAACTTTTCAATATCCCAAAATCCTAATCCACCCTTTTTTTGGAAAATCCAAGCCGCTTCCATGCAAACCAGTGCATTGAACGATTATTAGTTCCCATGTTCCACCAAAACTTAGCAAGAATTTTATTTATCTTGTGGGAACGATATTTCACACAATGTATTTTCGAAAATTGAATCAATAATTAGGTCCCAAAATTTCTGGAAAGAGAAACCTCACGAAAGAAATTAAAGAATTTTCGCAAAAAGTAAAGATTAACGAAAAAAGAAATATATAGAATATTTTATTGTCGAAAGTATCAGGATTTCGAGTTATTGAGTTCTCGAGTTCTTAAGTTATATCCTGAAGGCTTTACATCGATATGTATTTATACTAGACAACCATAAGCTTAAATTAGCCAAATTTCCGATGTGGGAAGTCTATGTCTTCGCTTTTTCCACCGATTTCTAAGAATCTTCGAGAATCTTTGGGAATCTTCCATCCAGCTTGGCATTAATCTTTGGTTAAGTGATTTCTCCGGTTTTGACTATTCGATTTTACTTAAGGTAACGTCTTATCGTTTTCGATAGACGAAAACATTACGATGTTTCCCGAAAACAACGCGAAGTTTGGTTAAAACATCGGAAAGTCTGTGAAAACATCGATAAGTCCTTGAAACGAGTTCTACGAGCGACGAAAAAACCAGCCAGCTCGGCAGAACCTCTTCTTGGTAAGAAATGCCGAGCTGGTCTCTATGCAAGAGGCTTATCACTCAAAATGCCGAGCTGGTGATGACGTTTTCCATTCTGACAGAACGAGATCAACGGGGAACGATCAGAAACTCCTCCCCTTCAATCAGCTTGGCATATTTTGAGAACGAGATGGCCAAACGCTGCAGCCAGCTCGGCGTTTTCTGGAGAAGAAGAGAATGCCGAGCTGGTTACCAAGCTGATGGTTGGACAGGATGGAGTGCCTAGCTGGATTTATGCCCGGGAAGGATCGAAAGATGATGGGACTAGACGGTCAGCTCGGCATTTTGGCATAGCATGGGAAATCAGTCAACCAGCTCGGCATTTTGGTTGTGAGGAAGAATGCCAAACTACCTGATGATTTGCTGAGCAGACTGATGCCTTGCTGAACTGACGGTCCCAATCACGACTTTTATCTGTTTTTTGGAAAAACCTCTCGAAAAAGAAGACAGCCAGCTCGGCACTCCAAGAAAGGTCAGCCAGCTCGGCATTTTTGGCTGAGCAAAATGCTGAGCTGGTCAGCTCCATCGTTTCTGCCGAGCTGACTGCTTTATGCTCAAGAATCGCTACTTTTATCGGTTATTCGAGAAAACCGCTCGGAAAATAAGACGATCAGCTCAGCATTCCGAGGGATGTCAGCCAGCTCGGCATTTCTGGCTGGACAAAATGCCGAGGTAGTCAGCTCTCCCCTTTCTACCGAGATGACTGCTTTCTACTCGCTGTTTTTTGGGAAAACCGCTCGGAAAATAAGATGATCAGCTCGGCATTCCGAGGGATGTCAGCCAGCTCAGCATTTCTGGCTGGATAAAATGTCGAGCTGGTCAGCTCTTCCCTTTCTGCCGAGCTGACTGCTTTCTACTCTAGGAATCGCGACTTTTATCGGTTTTTTGGAAAAACCGCTCGGAAAACAGGATGATCAGCTTGGCATTCCTAGGGATGTCAGCCAACTTGGCATTTTTTTGCTGAGCAAAATGCCGAGCTGGTCAGCTGCATATTTCCTGCCGAGCTGATCGTCTCCGGTACGAGGAATCGCGACTTTTGTCGGTTTTCTGGAAAATCTTTCGAAAAATAGTTTTCGTATGCTTTTCGTAGAGTTATCGATAAAATAGTTTAAACCGAACTATTTTTCGAATATTGATCTCTTTCCCAAAAATATTCAAATATGGAAAATTTTTTTCGATATTTAAACATTTTAGCCGTTAATTCTGGAAATATGGGTTTTGATCCAAACATATCTCCTCACATACTCCTTTAGGCAATAAAAAAACCAGTCATTAATTGTATAAACCGGGAGGGCCATAGCTACTATTTTAAGCACAATTTCTCTACCCGCATCAGACAGACACCTGCAGGACCATCCATTAGTGTGTTGTTTAACTTTGTCGATAACATAGTTGAAAATCTCATTCTTTTTACGACCAGCATGTTCTTGCAATCCAAGATATTTGCTGTTTCCACCATCATTACGAATATGTAGAATGTTTCTGAGCCTTCTTTTGATAGTTGGTTGAACTTTAGAACCAAAGGTAATCACAGATTTGTTGAAATTGACTGCCTGACCTGAGATTTTCTTGTACTCCCCTAGTATCCTTTGGATTGTACCACAAGACTTAGGGTGCATATGACAAAAGAAAAGCACATCATCTGCAAATAGCAAGTGATTTATAGTTGGTCATGTGTTGCTGATCTTCATGCCCTTCAGTTTGTTAATCGTGGTAGCATGCGTGAGCAGATGAGTTAAAACTTCCCCACAAATAATGAATAAATAAGGTGATAATAGATCATCTTGACGTATACCATGCTGAGGTTGAATGTGGCCTTGAGGAACACCATTAACAAGTGTAGAAAGCTAACTGTTTCAACACACTACGTAATCCAACCTATCTAAGTATAATTAAACCCCATAGGAACCACTGTATCACGCAAGAATTGCCACTCTAAACGATCATATGCTTTGGAGATGTCGGTTTTGACTGCCATATATGACTTTGGGCTATCTCTTTCTGGACTTCAGCGAGTGCAGCATTTCATGAGCAATAATATCATTATCCATGATGTTCCTCCCCGGGATTAAAGCAACTTGATTCTCTGAGATGATAGATGTTAAATGTTGTTTGAGCCTTTCAACTAAAATCTTTGAGATGATTTTATAACTAACATTGCAGAGGGCAATGAATCGAAAATCACTCATGGTTTTAGGTGAATCAATCTTGGGAATCAAACAAATATTGGTATGGTTGATAGAATCCTCCATAGTCCCATTCTGAAAGAGAGAGAGAGAGAGAGAGAGAGAGAGAGAGAGAGAGAGAGAGA
>OVBI01001338.1:0-15800 GCA_900406495.1 Sisymbrium altissimum | reverse complement strand
GAATTATCATTGTGATGAATAGTAATACGGATTAATAATGACCAGTATTTTCGGCAATGGCAAATTTTGTAATTAACTCAAAAAGTGTAGATAAATATGGTATAATTTGTTTCACTCTTTATTGTTTTCCCACTTTCATATTATTGGTTCCCTATAGCTTACATAAATGATAAATTATTCTCATCTATTTAATTTACCCAATAATAACTTATTTAATAGGGTGAGTTATCTACTTCCGTTTAATAGAACAATCTATGTTCAATTCCTCATCAGTATATGATTGAAATATTGATGATATATCTGAGTACAATATCTTAATTTTTCTCCAAAACATGACAATGGCCGCAAATGTCTATAGAACCCAAATAGGAAATGAGGATAAGACCGTAGCTGACTCCTTATTACTGGTTTTTCGGGACAGCTTAAAGGATGGTGGATAACTACCTAACCAATGAGCAACGCACCAAAATTCTAGATGCCATTAAAACATATGAAGACAATATACCAATTTTAGATAATTTTGGAAATCCTCAAGAAGACGCTGTTGCTATATTAGTCATAGCCATAACCCTTCATTTTATAGGAGATCCCTCAGTTCTTAGAGATAAAAATGCCAAACTCCTTTCAAATCTCAAATGCAAAAAAACTAAGTGATTTCCAATGGTATAAAAACACCTTCTTTACTAGGGTCTTACTCTGTTAAGATTCTAACCAACCTTTTTGGAAAGAAAAATTTCTAGCATGACTTTCTACTCTTTTATGAGACAAAGTTAGAAACAAAATTAGAGATTCCATGGGAACCCAAATAATAGTATTGTTCAATAAGAAGGTCTCAGAATCTGTCAAGATTTGAAACTCCAGAAACATCTTAAGTGGGAACTCAAAAGAACAAAAGTTGAATTAGGTTTTTTTTTCAAACAATTCGAAATAGACCCAAATCGAGGTAGCAAATCTGTAACATCGCAATTTCTGGTATATATGGAAACATATGCGGGAGTGGTTAAAAGAATTGATTTGGCTACCTATATCACCAAAGTGCATTTACCTTTTCGGTTACCCATCCAGAGAAAACTCCAGGGTTAAGCGTACTTGAGCTACAGTAGTCAAAGGATGGGTGACCTACCGGGAAGTCATTCGCGGTACCGTGTGAGTGAGGCCAAAATACAGGAAACGGTCATGTGGTGATTGCAGGGATAGTACATCATGACTTTCGAACCTCCCGGTTAACACACCGACCGTCGAGGGCCGACTCATGGGCCTAGTAAGAGGACATGAGGGCCCACTGGTAGCGGCAACCAGGGTGTTATAAGTGGTATCAGAGCTGGTTAGCCGTCCTAGTGTTGACCTGGGAGGCGTTCTAAGACTGGTTGTGGTGTGCAACGAGGACGTTTCACTCTGAGTGGGGGTGAATTGTAACATCCCGATTTCTGGTATATATGGAAACATATGTGGGAGAGGTTAAAAGAATTGATTTGGCTACCTATGTCACCAAAGTACACTTACCTTTTCGGTTGTCTATCAAGAGAGAACTCCAGCGTTAAGCGTGCTTGAGCTACAGTAGTCAAAGGATGGGTGACCTACCGGGAAGTCATTCGAGGTACCGTGTGAGTGAGACCAAAACACGGGGAACGGTCATGTGGTGATTGCAGGTGTAATGACCCTGCCGAACACCTAGAATGTCCGTTACGGTGGTTGATGGACGAGGCCATCGGGAAAAATTTTAAAATTTCCGGGATTTGGTATGGAGCAAGCCAAGACTTCAAGGAAGTTAGTAAAACAAGAATCGGTCCGAGCAAAATTCATTTGCTACGGTTAAAAATTCAGAGAAACAGACAGTCCGTCCGAGTGACCGGACAATCCGTTTGAGGTGCGGAACCAGACCATCGGTGAGTCTTTCATCCAGGGAGTTAGGAAGTATTTTCTTAAGCCTTTGTGGAGTAAATCTGATGAAGGAGAGTTGAAATGACTCAAGAGAGGGAGGAATCCACTCAGTGTTTTCCCGATAGTCCCGAAATTGATTGAACCAAGGACCAATGCATGTTCTGAATGGAGAAAAGTGTGGGAATGACTTGGAGATGTCTCAGAAATAATAAATGAGGAGTTTTGGTGAAGGAAATTCTCAAAAGGCTCGAGTAGTTTTAAAATGGTTCGGGGAAACCTTAATGGGACCGTAACGGCCGAACCGAGCGGTCCGGGCGGTCCGATGGATCATCGATTGTTCTGAGCTATCCGTGGGGACTCGATGGGCTATTGGAGCTGTGGTTTGAGTCTCAGTATAAAAATAGACTGCCAGGTGTGTGTTCTTCACGAATTAGCCAATGGCTTGGGGACACCCGTATTAAAAGACAAAGGCAGCCGTTTTTATCTGACCAGCACAGTAAATCCTTTCTAGTGTTTGAAAATAGTCCTGCTCCCGCTTCAGAAACAACTAAGGAGGTAAAGACACGTTGGCAGCTAGCTGATCTGGATATGAATGGATTAAGATTAATTAATCTGGCATTAGTGAGAGCATGACACCTGTTGGGGTAAATTTGCTGTCAGCTTATTTTACTACTGAGTCGCCAAGGCTACATAGGGTGACTTGGAAGCCTAGGCTGTAGCCTTGAAAGGTGGACGTGTGCATGCGCTTCATTGACTGCAGTTTGACACCAAGCACCTGAAGAAGTTCTATATAAACCCACAGCTCTCATTTCACTCCAACCTTTGGCAAACCATTTTACTCCTCTTAAAACTCTATAGAAAGGCTGTGAGAGTGAGCGTTTGCATATTTAGTGAGCCGGAAACCTCGGATTAGCTAGCCGGAAGCCAGATAGAGTCGCGGTTGGTGGTAAATTCTAAGTCCCGAGCAAGCTTAGTTTAACCGTGGTGTTAGCTCGGTCTTAACTTCTTGTTGGTTCGTAAACCATAGATCGTTCAGAGAGAGTTAAGCTGAGACCGGACTAGGAGAGCCCTTGCGTTTAAGGTGAGTCTCGGATATGTGTCTCCTGCGTGACTAACGTATGTGCAGGTGAAGGACATGATGAGTCCAGTCCGGATGGTTTGTTGTAAAACCCGGACAGCTTGAGATGACTAAGGACCCGCGGCATGGTTCGGTGCTGCCGTGTTGCTTGGTCCGTGGGAGAACTAGTCCGACGTTGTATGGTCAGACCGACACGTCCGGACGACAGTTGCTCCGGAGAGGTGGGACTAGCGGTCGTATGGTGAGACCAACACGCTAGGGCGCCACTCTCCAGTGATGTTTATGAGAAAGAGATTTGTGTGTTTGATGTTAGAGTCATGAACTGCATGTTACGAAGGTGCAGATAGTGTTCTCCATGTTCCTTACCCTGTGAGTGGGTAAGAAGACTCGGAGAGACGGGCTTGCATCCCATGGCCGAGTTCTATCCGACGGAATAGAGAAGGATTGGCATATTGAGATGCAATCCGACTGAGATGCACCAGTATGTGAGGCTGGGGCTCGGTGGTGTGATGTTCCGACTCGACCGTCTTTGTGATGGTTTGGGTACCGGTGTTCACGGGGGAGAGACTATGCACCTAGGGGCCTCGTTTTTCATGTTAAGGTTAAGTAAAAGCATGATTAGAAATGAGTACATGAGTCATGCGTGGTTGGTGTTGCCTTTCTTTGTTGCTATGGCATGTGAGGCTTGGCGTTTATGCTTCGGCTATGGTTANTTCCTTTCCTTGTTGCAGGTAACCTTAGTGTGGCATAGTGGTGCAGACGTGTAGGTGTTCCAGAGTAGTTTTTGGTGTGCTTTTGCAAAACTCGTAAGTAAAGCCTGTTTATACGGTTTGTATCCAATGTATGGATAAACGGTTTGTTAAACGGATCCGTTGTGTAAAGGGTTTGACTTTGTAATAAACGGTTTGGTGAACAAAAAGGAATGTTTGGTGTGTGTAAGTAAAACCCTTTGCACTTGCTGATATTAGCTTGTCCAAGCTAACACAACCTTTGGCTCGAGTACGGGTTCGCAAGCCTTAGGCTCTGGCCAAAAGGGGTCGACTAACACTTGATCATGACCCATGCTTTGGATGTGTTCCGAACTGGGTTGGTTCTTTGTTAGCCTCGACACGTAGCACTCACGGTTTGGTCTGTGGTCCGTGGTATGAACTGGGGGTGTTACAAATGGTGGTATCAGAGCATGGTTTTTGTATCATGCTTTCAGGACAAAGGATTTTTAAACGGTTTTATCGAGTCATGAGTCGCGAAAGCACCTTAGGAATCTGGACACGTCTGTTAGCTAAGTTTGTAAGAAAGTTGAGTGTTGCCTTTAGAAATAACCTGACCTTGCAGCTTTGTGACGCAGAGTTCTTGGCAAGATGTGTAATGCCCGTGAGTGGATGCTGGATGGTGATAGTGGCAACGACTGGTTTTTCGCTTTGGGAGAAGACCCAAGTGATTCTGAACCATCAAGTGATTATGATCCGTCCGATGCCAATTGGCTAGTTCTCACTGATTATGAAGCTGTGGAGACAGACCAAATAGAAGAAGGAGATAGTTTGGCGGACCACCTGCATCAGGTCTTAGGACCAGAACTTGGACCACGGTCGGCGGGACAGTCCGAACCAACGATCCCGACCCCGGCGGTTGAAGTTATCGACATCTCTTCTTGAGGGATGAGCCCGAGTGCGTGGAACCCGGACACTCCTTCAAGGGTGATGCCAGATAATGTTGGGTAGAACCAGAACTCTTCTATCAATGTACCTGGGTCAGACGGAGAAGATCAAGAGGGATTTGTTTACCCGTTTGTGGCCGCGGGAAGTGGAAATCAGAACTCGTCTGCATCGGTTCAGCTAAACGAAACTGTGTGGGGAGATCAATGGCCGGAACGGAAAAGGGGTTACCCTCAGTGTTCGACATATTTCTGGACGAGAACCCGCAGATGGATTGGACCGAGAGACTTCACGAGTATGAAGACCCATCGTGGGGCATGGCCGATCAAACCATGAGAATTCCTGTGGAGGAAAACACAAGTGTAACGAAGGAAGTTGGCTCAGAGACAACCCAAACTGAGAAGGGGAAGCGTACTGATGAGAAGCAGACTCAGTTTCCAGAAATTATTATGATCGATGATGAGTCTAGCGATGTGGGTGAGGACGCAAGGCCGATGATGGGTGGTACGTTTGTGGAACGAGGGGAGTCCAGCAGAGGGGGACGGCCGCCAAGGAGGCACCCCAGAATGAGAACTTTAAGACAAAGTGAAGTTACCATAACATGTGCTCAGTGTGGAGGAACTGGACACTTCAGTCACGCATGTCCGAACATGCGTCCTGAGAATCAGCGAGCACCAAGGCATAGGATGTGTCCCGAGTGCGGGAAGTGGGGGCAACGCCTTTTTTAATGCCCGTTGCGTCGTCGTGCTCCACCAGTGAGTGAAGCGAACCGACCTGTGACCAGGTCAGTTTCGAGACAAAGGGCTGATGAGAGAGCAGCCGCAGAAGGTCGTGGCAGGCCCTAAATCGTGTAGTTGCAATGTGACAAAGGTACGTTTGGGTGCAAACTAAACTTTGATGTGTGTGTGTTGCATGAGATGCATGCTTGATTTGATGAGATGATTGGTTCTATGGGTGATTTTTATCTATCATCTCGGTTAGGGTGTGTTGAGATGGACTTATGTCCTTAGAAAGTACAAAGAGTTGCCCTAAGTCAAGAAAGTTGTTGGAACAAGGTGGTTAGAAACCTAGAGTTGATAGGTTAATGGAAAGTCTAGAGTGATCTTTCCCGTTGAACCTGAGTCATACCGAAACCAAGTGAAGTTGGTTAAGGTATGAGAGTGCGTGTTGATAGGGAACCCTTTAAGGAATCTCTATAGATACCCTTGAAAGGTGGATGAAATGATTGAGCAAGTAGTGGGTGGAATGGTGTGAGAAGCTCTGTCAGTGGTTGAGTTGTGAGTAAGGAATGCCTTTGGTTTGAGAATGAGGAGATAAAGACAGATTGGCTAAGGTACAGCCAAGGGAATGTTAGTTGTGTGAAGAATCTGATGAGTTATGGCTATGGAGGAGACCAGAAGGAAGTGATTCTAGAAATAGGACAGCATGTTGGTGGCTTCTTGTATAAGGAATACAATGGACGTATTCCGTTGCAGTCGGAATGTTTAACCCGGAGTTGGTCGGAAGAACTATCAAGGAAAGTATGGCGGACACCGAGTTTTGAGGATCTATGTTTTGGGATCAGAGACGATGTGTAGTTATGGTCAAGTATGGGAAGAGGATGGTCAGTCTAGGTACCAGACAGGATGGTCCTAGCTGAGTCAGAGAAACGTGGGGAAAAAGAAAAGTGAGAAGGATACTCAGTGGATGTGAAGGGTAAGTCGTGGTGATCAACCCAAGGTAGTTCAAGGGAGACAAGTATAAGAGACTTAAGACCAAGTTTAGTGGGGTTGTGTATGGCTCGGAGAATAAGGATGTGCCCGAGGAAAAATAGACTAGATCAGAGGGAAGGTGTTCAGTATCAAGGGACGGCTTAGACGTGATGAGGAGGCAAGTGTCCCGGAAAGGATATTTATCCAAGTAGTGGTGAAGTGTAAAAAGAAACAAGGGTGAAGGAAAGCCTTTGTTGTAACCGAAACTCTTGGGAATTGACCTAAGGCTGAAGGTGTTCACTCTCAGTGTTTAGCTCGATGATAGTATGGACTGCATGATGATCTAATGATTGGCTCGAGCAAATGAAGAAGTCTTACGACCAAACCAAGTCATTTTATGTTTGGTTTGTGGGGAAAAATTTTGCCCCAGAGAAAATGCATTTGGATCATGGAAGTTGAGTGGAGTGTTGAAAAATCGGGCTACGGCGCGAGACGCATGAGACACGGTATACGGGACGCAGTATACGATACCCGGTATGCGGCGCGAGACGCGTGAGACGCGGTATACGGGACGCGGTATGCGATGCCCGGTATATGATGTGAGACGCGGTGTACGGGACGCGGTACACGATGCCCGGTGTGTGTTGCGTGACGCGGCGAGAGAAGCGGTGTATGGTACGCGATACGCGGAGCGTAGTACGCGACGTACGGACGCGACGCATAAGACCCGAGACGCGACGCTCGAGACACGAGACGCGGTACGCGACGCACGGTATACGCATTGCCGAGAGAAAGACCAATTTCAGCATATTATGAGTTTTAGTCGGGCAAAACGGAATCTGTCTTGACCGAACCTCATGATTTGAGAAATGGGACGGTAAAGAATAAGTTTAGCCCGAGAAAAAGTGTCATCTGATTGGAGATATAGAGATGGAATTGATTTAGCCCTGCGCGTACGGTGAGCGGTACAAGGAAATATCGGATGGTCCGAGCAAAAATGAATTTTCATCAAGCCAAATTTATTTTTGCTAGGACTAAGGATTAATCAAGTTCGTTGCTCAAGTCTTTGCTGAATTGCTTCAGCACATGGTTCAGAATGAGTGACTCATTACCCTAAAAGGTGTATGTTTAAGAAAGATACCCCATTAGCCTTGATTTAATCAGGCCATGTGGAGCTGCATTGGGTATGCAGCAGGGTTTTGAAGTTCTTCTTAGTATGGGAATGTATGCAAGAAGATAAAGCAAAGGAGTCTCAGTGATTATGGAATAAGAAGAGAAAGTTATATAGTGTTCGTATGAGAAGAGTCAGAGTGGTAACACCATAAGGAAGATGGGAGATCTTGTCTAGGAGAGACAAGCAAAAGAGCAAGTATGGAGAAGCTTTACAAATGATGGTCACACCTTGAAGAAGATAGTACTGGAAAGTTTTGTCGAAAGTTTGAAGGTGGCATTGTTCAAAGGTATGAGGAACCCTTAAACTAAGTAGAGTATGATGGCTGTCAGCTGTTTTGAAGCTGAGGCAGAATCTGAAAAGAAAATTCGAGTAGAGGATCTTGTGTTAACGTTAAGGAATGGATGATAAAAAGGGTGAGCAAGTAAAGGTAGAAGTAGAAGAAGAAGTCAAAATGTGGTGATTGTACTACCAGAAAGTCTTAATGAAGGAGCTTGAAACTATGAAGATATTGAGTTTCATCAGTAAGGAAACTGATGAATGATTGAATTAGAAACAAGGAGAAAGATGAGTAACGAGCTATGAATTGGGAAAAAATATGAAAGTCTCTGTAAAGAGGGGAGAAGGCGAGATAAGAGGAAACTATTTAAGCGTATTCAAGGGAACAGATTGGTAAGTACAAGAGTTGATCAAATTGCTGAGTAAGAAAGAGTTAATCAGATGGTGGCATCAGTTAAGGGTGAATGATGAATCCTCAGAGTGTTAGGAATGTTCTGAATCGAGAATTCGAGGACGAATTCCTTGTAAGGAAGGTAGAATGTAATGACCCTGCCGAACACCTAGAATGTCCGGTACGGTGGTTGATGGACGAGGCCATCGGGAACAATTTTAAAAATTCCGGCATTTGGTATGGAGTAAGCCAAGACTTCAAGGAAGTCAGTAAAATAAGAATCGGTCCGAGCAAAATTCATTTGCTACGGTTAAAAATTCAGAGAAACAGACAGTCCGTCCGAGTGACCGGACAATCCGTTTGAGGTGCGGAACCAGACCATCGGTGAGTCTTTCATCCAGGGAGTTAGGAAGTATTTGCTTAAGCCTTTGTGGAGTAAATCTGATGAAGGAGAGTTGGAATTACTCAAGAGAGGGAGGAATCCACTCAGTGTTTTCCCGATAGTCCCGAAATTGACTGAACCATGGACCAAGGCATGTTCTGAATGGAGAAAAGTGTGGGAATGACTTGGAGATGTCTCAGAAATAATAAATGAGGAGTTTTGGTGAATGAAATTCTCAAAAGGCTCGAGTAGTTTTTAAAATGGTTCGGGGAAACCCTAATGGGACAGTAACGGCCGAACCGAGCGGTCCGGGCGGTTCCGATGGATCATCGATTGTTCTGAGCTATCTGTGGGGACTCGATGGGCTATTGGAGCTGTGGTTTGAGTCTCATTATAAAAATGGACTGCCAGGTGTGTGTCCTTCACGAATTAGCCAATGGCTTAGGGACACCCGTACTAAAAGACAAAGCAGCCGTTTTTATCTGACCAGTACAGTAAATCCTCTCTAGTGTTTGAAAATAGTGCTGCTCCCGCTTCAGAAACAACTAAGGAGGTAAAGACACGTTGGAAGCTAGCTGATCTGGATAGGAATGGATTAAGATTAATTAATCTGGCATTAGTGAGAGCGTGACACCTGTTGGGGTAAATTTGCTGTCAGCTTATTTTACTGCTGAGTCGCCAAGGCTACATAGGATGACTTGGAAGCCTAGGCTGTAGCCTTGAAAGGTGGACGTTTGCATGCGCTTCATTTACTGCAGTTTGACACCAAGCACCTGAAGAAGTTCTATATAAATCCACAGCTCTCATTTCACTCCAACCTTTGGCAAACCATTTTACTCCTCTTAAAACTCTAGAGAAACGCTGTGAGAGTGAGCGTTTGCATAAGGAGTGAGCCGGAAACCTCGGATTAGCTAGCCCGAAGCTAGATAGGGTCGCGGTTGGTGGTGAGTTCTAAGTCCCGAGCAAGCTTAGTTTAACCGTGGTGTTAGCTCGGTCTTAACTTCTTGTTGGTTCGTAAACCATAGATCGTTTAAGAGAGAGTTAAGCTGAGACCGGACTAGGAGAGCCCTTGCGTTTAAGGTGAGTCCCGGTTATGTGTCTCCTGCGTGACTAACGTATGTGCAGGTGAAGGACATGATGAGTCCAGTCCGGATGGTTTGTTGTAAAACCTGGACAGCTTGAGATGACTAAGGACCCGCGGCATGGTTCGGTGCTGCCGTGTTGTTTGGTCCGTGGGAGAACTAGTCCGACGTTGTATGGTCAGACCGACACGTCCGGACGACAGTTGCTCCGGAGAGGTGGGACTAGCGGTCTTATGGTGAGACCAACACGCTAGGGCGCCACTCTCCAGTGATGTTTATGAGAAAGAGATTTGTGTGTTTCATGTTAGAGTCATGAACTGCATGTTACGAAGGTGCAGATAGTGTTCTCCATGTTCCTTACCCTGTGAGTGGGTAAGAAGACTCGGAGAGACGGGCTTGCATCCCATGGCCGAGTTCTATCCGACGGGATAGAGAAGGATTGGTATATTGAGATGCAATCCGACCGAGATGCACCAGTATGTGAGGCTGGGGCTCGGTGGTGTGATGTTCCGATTCGACCGTCTTTGTGATAGTTTGGGTGCGGGNCTCGGCCGTCTTTGTGATGGTTCGGGTACGGGTGTTCACGGGGGAGAGACTATGCACCTAGGGGCCTCGTTTTTCATGTTAAGGCTAAGTAAAAGCATGATTAGAAATGAGTACATGAGTCATGCGTGGTTGGTGTTGCCTTTCTTTTGTTGCTATGGCATGTGAGACTTGGCGTTTATGCTTCGGCTATGGTTACTTTGGGTGTTGGTTGTTAGTGGGTCGGGGACTCACTGAGTAATCTTCGATTACTCATGTTTTTCCTTTCCTTGTTGCAGGTAACCTTAGTGTGGCATAGTGGTGCAGACGTGTAGGTGTTCCAGAGTAGTTTTTGGTGTGCTTTTGCAAAACTCGTAAGTAAAGCCTGTTTATACAGTTTGTATCCAATGTATGGATAAACGGTTTGACTTTGTAATAAACGGTTTGATGAATAAAAAGGAACGTTTGGTGTGTGTAAGTAAAACCCTTTGCACTTGCTGATATTAGCTTGTCCAAGCTAACACAACCTTTGGCTCGAGTACGGGTTGGCAAGCCTTAGGCTCTGGCTAAAAGGGATCAACTAACTCTTGATCGTGACCCATGCTTTGGATGTGTTCCGAACTGGGTTGGTTCTTTGTTAGCCTCGACACGTAGCACTCACAGTTTGGTATGTGGTCCGTGGTCCGAACTGGGGGTGTTACAGCAGGGATAGTACATCATGACTTTCGAACCTCCCGGTTAACACACTGACCGTCGGACAGGGGTGGGCCGGCTCATGGGCCTAGTGAGAGGACATGGGAGCCCACTGGTAGCGGCGGTCAGGGTGTTATAAAATCTTGCATTGGATGTTGCAGTAAAACGTACTACTCTAAAACTAAACCTAAAAAGTATTCTAGACACTATAAAACCCATAAACCTCGTCAAAACTCGTGGCAAAAACCCCGTAATAATTTTTCGCCAAAAAACCCTTCTATAAAAATCTTACATGCTTCAAATGTAACAATAAAGGGCACATTTCAAAATTCTGTCGTTTTAATCGAAAAATCCAAGAACTCGACCTTGGAGAAGAACTTTCGAGTAAAATTTCAAATCTTTTATTAGAAAACTCCTCATCATCTTATGATTCTGATTCGACAATGGCTTCTGAAAAAGCCATGGAAGATGATGAACTAGATAATTCATCAACTAACTCAGATTCTAATGAAAAAAAAATTCATGTTCTCACTAACGATCAAGAATTATAGCTTGAAATTTTAAACTCTATTTCACATCCAACCATCAAACAAAAATTTCTAGAGTGAATACTTTTTTCTTTAATAGAAAAAGAAACAAAAAAACCCAGATAACTCCACAAAATCTCATGGTCCAACATCTTCGAAATCTTCTTATGATCTAATTAGTATTCTAACAAAAGAAAGAAAGATAATTCCAATACTTCGATACATGATTTTAGAATTGAAATCAAAGAGGGAAAAAATTATCTCAAAATTCTCAAAGAAAAACAAAAACAAGATTCTGAGTATTTTCACTCAATAATAGCATCTAGGAGTAAGAATCATTATTCTAGTTCTGATGAACGAGAGAATCATTGCTTAGATGATAAAGAGGAGGATCATGATCTTAAAGATCAAATACAATCTCTAGACATGGCCCTTAGTGATTTCCTTTGTGTCTTAAAGGAAATTACTTCCCGAAAATATAAGATTAGAATAACTATTATTTTTCTGATAATTACAAAATTGATACAATTGCATTATTCGATACGGGTGCCGATCTTAATTGCATCAAGACAAGCCTTGTCCCCAAATGTTTTCATCTAGAAACCCGTGAAAAAATTATCTGCTGCAAATAATCCTAAACTTCGAATAACATCCAAAGCAGAAGCTTCAATATTAAAAGAAAATATCCTTATCAAAACTGTATTTGTCCTCACTGATGATATATATGAAAACGTCATCTTAGCCACCCCATTTATAAATCTAATTACACCAGATAAAGTAATGGATGATTCAGTTTTTTTTAAAAACCAACATATAAAATTATCTTTCAAGTTTCTTGAAACACCAAAAAAGAGAAGTTTGAATTTGATAAAAGCTTGTTCAATACAATTTTTTTTTATAAACTTTTTGATTTATAGTAAAACTTTCTATTTAGAAAATCTAAAATCAGATGTTTTACTACAGAAAACAATAGAAGCTTTAAATTCAAAATAAATAAAAGAAAAATTTGTAGCCTAAACAAACTTTTTGAAAAAAGAAATTTTATTCAGATTTACCAACTGCCTTTTGGAATAGAAAATAACATCTTGTTGACTTGCCATATTAAGGAGAATTTCTTGAAAAAGAAATCTCTACAAAAGCTCGTCCAATTCAAATGAACTCAGAATTAGAAAAACATTGTAAAAAAGAAATCTATGATCTTCTAAGTAAAAGGTTAATTTAGAAGTCAAGATCACCTTGGTCTTGTGCTGCCTTTGATGTTAATAAAAATTCCAAAATTGAAAGAGGTACACTTAGGTTAGTAATTAATTACAAACCATTAAATACTGTTCTAAAATGGATTATATATCCATCACCAAATAAAAAAGATTTGGTTCAAAGACTTTACTCGGCACATATATTTTCAAAATTTGATCTAAAATCAGGATTTTGGAAAATTCAAATATCTAAAGCCGATCGTTATAAAACTGCATTTACAATACCTTTTGGTCAGTACCAATGAAATGTAATGCCTTTTGGTTTGAAAAATGCACCTTCCGAATTTCAAAGAATCATGAATGAAATATTTTCTAAATACTCGNAATGACATATTCTCTGAATACTCAAAATTTTGCATTGTCTATATTGATGACATACTAATATTTTCAAAATCCATTGATGAACACTTCAAAAATCTTAAGACATTTTACTATGTTGTAAAAAAAAATGGTCTTGTTGTTTCAAAAACAAAAATGTCTTTATTCCAAACTAAGATCAGATTCCTAAGATATTACATATCGCAAGGTATGATAACTCCTATAGAAAGATCTTTGGAATTTGCAAATAAATTTTCAGATAAATGTTATATAAAACCCAATTACAAAAGTTCCTTAGAAGTCTAAATTATGTGCTAGATTTCTGTCCAAAAATAAATAGAATAGCTAAACCATTGCATAGCCGCTTAAAGAAAAATCCAACTCCTTGGACTAAAGAGCATACTGCAGTAGTTCAAAAAAATCAAAAAAAAAAAGTCTTAAGAATCCGATGTCTTCATATAACGGATCCGGATTTACAAAAAAAGTAGAAACATATGCTTAAGATGTAGGATATGGGGGAATTCTTAAGCAAAAGAATTTAAATGGTCGAGAAAGTATAGTACAGTTTACTTCATCACATTGGAATGATACCCAAAAGAATTACTCTATGATTAAAAAAGAAATTTTAAGTATTATGTTATGTATTCAAAATTTTCAAAGTAATCTTTTAAATAAATTTTTTTTTTTTTTTTACGAATAGATTGCAAAAATGCTAAAGACGTTTTATAAAAAGATGTTAAAAACCTTGCATCAAAACAGATTTTTGCATGATGGCAAGCAATTTTTAAGTATCTATGATTTTAAGAATGAATTTACTAAAAGAGATTCCAATTTCGTCCCAGATTTCTTGACAAGAGAATTTCTCCAAAACAGGTATGATGCCTCCGAAGAAGATTGATAAACGCAAAGGAATATCTTTGGATCCTATCTTTGAGAAACCTGAACCTATAAACAAAATCCCACATCCAAAAACAGAACCCTGGATTACAATTACAAAAAAGAATGTAAAAAAAGAAGATACATCAAATACTTCAAATCCTCCTCAATCTGCTGAATAGATTATGGATCAAATGTTACAATTACAAAAAGCCTTCGAGCTAAGTTTTTCTAAATAAGAGATGGGTAATTCTTCTAAGAAATTACCTTCTCAAGCTATTTCTAAATTTAACAAGGTCCTTTCAAAAATGATTTTACGAGAAAACCAGACCTCAAAAATTGTTTCAAAACCTTCAAACAATTCACATATTATTTTGAAGGAGTTTTCAGAAAACTCTCCATCAGAGAATTTTGAAAAATCTATTTACCAAAATATTATAAATGATTTTTTATCAACAATTATCCGTTTTTAAAAATTGAAATTTTTTTTAGAAAAAATAATTATTTCAAACCACATAATACAGATAAAACTGTATTATTTTTTTAAACGATTTTAGAGTTAACAGATTCAGTATCTTTCAAACATTTTTATCTCAATGAGAACTACACTGATGCTGCATACTCCACTTTCAAAATTCATAAAATCATTGCACTAAGCGATTGAAAATAAGATCTTAATAATAATCTAAATTTCCTAGAAACACTAAAAAATCTTCCTTGTTACAATGTCCCTTTCAATTATTGGGATTATTGCCAAGCTTGGTATAATTCTTTCTTGATCCAATCCCCAAAACACAAACACACTTGGTTGGTCATTTTTTACACCACTTGTGACCTCTCTAAATCTCCTTATTGGTTCATGCCTTGGTGGAAATACTTTGGGTCTGTCACAGAAATTTTTAAATCAAATGTTCAAAAATCATTCCAAATCTTCAAAACATATTTTCTTCCATCCCAAGAAGAAAAGAAATTTTCACCCTTAGCCATTTTTCATGGACACTTGAGTTTTCATCAGATACCATTCCCATTGTCCGCAGAAAATTCCGAGTCAAGTGGTGGGATAAATATAAAATTTCATCAAATTTGTATCCGTCAAATATTCTGACCTGGATAAAAGAAAAAAATGCAAAATCTCAGAACCTTTTACTTAACCAAACACCAGAAATAACATCATTCCTGGCCCAAAAATCTTAAATGTTGTCAATGTTAGTAGGAGCAAAATCTGAAGAAGAAATTAAGGCAATCTCTTAACAATTTCTACCTTCAATATCAGACCAAATATCCCATACATCGGGAAGCGAATCAGAATCTAATGTCCCGAATATTGATGAAGACATATTCGGCAACAGTGGAGTATGATTTTTCTCCATAAAAATACAAACCTTGACAAAAGCATTATTCCAAATCTCTTGAGTGCGGGTATACTATTAAAAATCTCTGGTTACCATCACCTTGTTACGAATCTTTTTCACGATCTATTTTCACAATATCGATAAATTTGCATTAATAACAAATGGAGTGGAGTCTACTATAGACGTCATTTCCATGTCCATTTATGGATACAAGCTTTGACTATTGGAGCCTAATGGAGACAACTTTGGCCAATGGTATCCTCATATTGTATTATCTTTATTTCCACAATCCTTGTAAACTCCTATATAAAGGGGTCTTTGCATCATTTGTAAGGCACACTTTCATTTCCCCATTTTCCATTATCTTTCATACATCTTCTCTCTTTCACTAGCATATTCCCTCTCACCCATATAATCTCCAAACGTTGTTCAATCTATTTTAAGAAAGTTTTTAATAAAATTTACTTCTTAATGTTGTTCCTTTTTATTTAAGTATTTTTATTATGTTTAATTTCTGTCTAAAGTGGCTAGTTTAACCGTCTAATATTTGTTTTTTTTTTTGCTTTAATTTGCTTATGTTTTTATTATCATATGTTTAAATGGCTGGTTTAACCGCTCATCTTTTAATTTATATATATATATATATATA
>OVBI01001337.1:3492-36527 GCA_900406495.1 Sisymbrium altissimum | reverse complement strand
AGCCGAGCCAACCAACGCCCAGCTACTCGCCACCCTCACTGCTATCCAGGCTCGTCTCGAGCGTCTTGAGAAACATCGCAACACCGATGACGACCAGACCTACACCGATAGCCAGACGGGCATTTCTTCGACCAGGATGGCAAGAAAATCACGTTGGTTCCTTTCTCACTGACCAAAGTTAATCACGAACAAATTCAAATTAAGAAAAGTTGTGAAACACCCGAGGCCAAAGAAGAACCTAAGACGGCCAAGAAAAATTCTAACTTCCTGGCCAAGCAAAGACAAGAAAGAAAAACTTTTTTCTCTCAAACTCCTTTCCTTTTGTTGGATTATAAAGAAACCCTTATGGCATCTTCTAACCTTGCACCGGAGCTTCTGAGTGATCTTCAAGACATACTGCAGGACTTTAAAGACGTTTTCCCTGAAGAAAATCCGAAAGGATTGCCTCCGGTCAGGGGAATTGAACACCAGATAGATTTTGCTCCCGGAGCATCTCTTCCCAACCGTCCAGCATACAGAACCAACCCAATTGAAACCAAGGAGTTGCAAAAACAAATTGGAGAGCTCTTGGACAAAGGATACATCAGGGAAAGCCTCAGCCCTTGCGCGGTTCCTGTTCTGCTGGTGCTTAAGAAGGATGGGTCTTGGAGAATGTGCGTGGACTGCCGTGCCATAAACAACATCACGGTAAAGTATAGACATCCCATTCCTAGGCTAGATGATATGCTTGATAAGTTGCATGGTTCTTCTGTGTTTTCAAAGATTGATTTCAAAAGTGGCTATCACCAAATTCGTATGAAAGAGGGTGATGAATGGAAGACTGCTTTTAAAACTAAGCTAGGACTGTATGAATGGTTGGTTATGCCTTTCGGATTGACAAATGCCCCTAGCACCTGTATGGGTCTCATGAATCATGTGCTTAGAACGTTTATAGGTCATTTTGTGGTTGTGTATTTTGATGATATGCTGATCTACAGCAAAGACCTGGAAGAACATAAAAAGCATTTGCGTTTGGTTCTTGAAGTACTTAGAAAATAACAATTGTATACTAACTTGAAGAAATGTTCTTTTGGGACAGATAACATGGTCTCTTTAGGATTTATTGTTGGTGCAGATGGACTACGTGTAGATGAGGAGAAGGTACAATTTATCCAAGACTGGCCAAGTCCGAAGACCATCACTGAGGTCAGAAGCTTCCATGGACTGGCAGGATTCTACCGAAGGTTCTTACCAAATTTCAGTACCATTGCAGCCCCGCTTACTGAGGTGGTTAAGAAGAGTGTGGGTTTCAAGTGGGAGCAAGCTCAGGAGGATGCCTTTCAAACGCTTAAAGGGAAGTTAACTCAAGCTCCTTTACTTGTTCTTCCAGATTTTTCTAAAACTTTTGAAATAGAATGTGATGCCTCAGGCGTGGGATTTGGTGCTGTTTTGATGCAGGAAAAGAGACCGGTGGCATACTTCAGTTAAAAATTTGGTGGAGCCACGCTGAACTATCCAACTTATGGTAAGGGGCTGTACGTTTTGGTGAGGGCACTCCAAACGTGGCAACGCTATCTCTGGCCCAAAGAATTTGTGATGAACACGGACCACCAGTCTCTGAGGTATCGTAAAGGACAAAAGACATGCCCGCTGGGTAGAATTCATTGAAACATTCCCTTATGTCATCAAATACAAGCAAGGTAAGGAAAATATGGTCGCTGACGCCTTGTCCCGAAGGTATGTTCTTCTTTCAGCCTTAGAAACAAAGTTGCTTGGAATTGAGTTCATCAAAGATCTATACTCTTCTGATCCAGACATTAAAGAAGTATTTAGAAAATGTTCTAAGGTGGCTTATGGAAAATACTACCAAGTCTCTGGGTTTTTATTCTTTGATAACCGTCTTTGTGTTCCCCAATGTTCTTTGAGAGAGTTGTTTCTTAGGGAAGCCCACGGTGGTGGACTCATGGGACACTTTGGAATCAAGAAAACCCACAAGGTTATCCACGAGCACTTCTTGTGGCCAAGCTTGATGAAAGATGTGGAAAGAATTTGCAACCAGTGCGTGGTGTGCACTGAAGCAAAAACAAGGAGTCAAAGCCAAGGTTTGTATTCTGCCCTTCCTATTCCTGAGCATCCGTGGGTTGATATCTCCATGGACTTTGTCTTAGGATGACCTAGAACCAAAATGGCCCATTTTATTCATTGTCATAAATCTGATAATGCTGTGCATGTGCCCGACCTGTTCTTTAGGGAGATTGTTAGATTTCATGGCATGCCTAGAACAATCGTGTCTGATAGGGATGTTAAGTTCCTTAGCTTCTTTTGGAAAACTCTGTGGTCAAAATTAGGAACCAAGTTTCTGTTTTCAAGTACATGTCATCCACAAACTGATGGTCAGACTGAAGTAGTGAACCGTATGTTGTCTGCTTTTCTTAGGTCATTAATGAAGAAAAACCTTAGGACGTGGGAAGATTATTTGCCGCATGTTGAATTTTCTTATAATCACTCAAAACATTCGGCCACCAAATTTTCACCATTTGAAATTGTTTTTGGCTTTAATCTTATCTCTCCACTTGATCTTGTTCCTTTGCCTGTGAGTAAAAGAGTTAGTACAGATGGCAAAAAGAAGGCGGAAAGCATTAAAAAGTTGCATAAGAAGGTCCGGTGCCAACATCGAGGATTAAACCTCATTTTATGAGAAGAAAGCCAACCGGAAAAGAAAAGAGAAGAGTTTCGAGGTGGGAGATCTGGTATGGGTGAACTTGAGGAAGGAACGATTCTCGGACAAAAAAAAAATCAAAACTCATGCCGCGGGTCGATGGTCCATTTCAAATTGTTCAGAAAATGGGCAACAATGCAAACATGCTTGATTTACAAGGTAAGTATGATGTATCTCCTAGTTTTAATGTCTATTATCTCTCCTCTTTTGTGGCAGATGTTCCTGATTTGTGGACAAATCCTTTTCAAGAGGGCAATGATACAGCGCAGAATATAACATCGGGACGCGAAAATGGAACATCGGGCCAATATTGGGCTGTGGCATTGGACGGGACGGGACGTGGGAAGCATCTTGAACCGGACCAGATTTCTCGGGGAACAGGCAGAGGATATCGGGTTACGAAACAAGGCGAGTCGATGTCTCGAGACGGAAAGATGTTTGCCCCAACCGAACAACCCGTGCATCGTGATTGTGTCGTGTACCGTATCGACCCACGGGCATCCGGATCAGGCCTTTGATTGGATCCACGACCAGCCGATCGAATCAGCCGAGACACCGAGGTTCTTTCCCGAACAACTCGACAAAAGAAGACGATCGATCAAGCCAGAATTCCCTTGACTCGGGAAGAATCAGAAGATGATCGAGAGTTCTCACTATTGGCCTGTACCGCATGTACTGATGATCGGGACGCAAATTGGAAATTCGATTTTGAGGTGATTGTGGAGTTTTCTCTTGGACCGACATCTAAGGCAAAATTCTTAAGCTATCCGAAGACTTTTCTCGAGCCAAATCACACTTTGCTCTATTGGATTTCCCGATGGCACACACTGACCCATTCTTTCTCGTCCGCGTCTCGACTGGTGCATCGGTAATGAACCTGGACGGTAGCCAAATGGTCACTTCGGCCAAAACCGCATGAAATTCAAATTTCGACTTCCATTTGATTTTTGCATGACTATTTGTTCTGCATGGCCCTTGTTTGCCGTGAAAACATTTAATATTTTCCTTTGTCATTTTCGATTACTTCTTTGTATAAGTATTCGACCTTGGCGATTAATAAAATCAGACTTTGCTGATATTTTCTTTCGATTAAGAACTTTCTCTTGTTGTTCTTTGATTAAGAACTTTTCCAACACTTGGTGCGTAATATCTTGGTGCGTAATATCCAAGTTCATAACCTCACCTTTCAGCTGATCTTATGCGTCATATCAAGATGCTAAGGCGAGTGGGAATATCGACGGTCATCCGCAACCATCGTGCGACCCTTAGATCCATCAGATCTGCCGTGTCTTTCATCTCGATCCGGCCAGATCTGTATCCAACTATACCGGCAGAGTGATCCTCTAATTCAGGATGTATCATCGGCCACCCCGCGTCCCGCATCGTGTTACCGAGCCGGACGGATGGCTCGGCCATCCTGCGTCTCGCGTCCTTTGACACTGCCGGTCGGACGGCTCGGCCGTCCCGCCTTCCGCATCTCGTGACCAAGCCGGACGGATGGCTCAGCTGTCCATGTCCCCTATCCCATGACCAAGCCAGACAGACGGTTCGGCCATCCTGCGTCCCGCTTCCCATGACCAAGCCGGATGGATGGCTCAGCCGTCCATGTCCCGCGTCGAATGACCGAGCCAGACGGTACGCATTGTCATGGAGTTTCTTCACCACGGTTCATCTGCAGCATAAGGAGATAAATCTGTAAGATTAAAACTAGAAGAGATGTCATACTTACCTTGGAGATCAAGCTGGTACGCATTGTCATGGAGTTTCTTCACCACGGTAAACGGTCCATCCACCCGGGGCATAAGTTTCGATTTTCTTTCTTCTGGAAACCGTTCTTTCCTTAAGTGAACCCAAACCAAATCTCCCGGCTGGAAGATCACCTTCCGTCTCTTCCGGTTGGCATACTTCTCGTACTCCTTTGTTTTAGCCTCGATATTTACCCTGGCTTGTTCATGAATTCTTTGAACAAGCTTAGCTTTCTTTCGGCCATCTAAACTGGATCTTTAACTCAAAGGTATTGGAATTAAATCAAGAGGTGACAAAGGGTTAAAACCATAAACAATATGAAAAGGAGAAAACTTAATAGCTGAATGCATCGAATGATTATATGCAAATTCAACATGAGACAAGTGTTCCTCCCAACATCTAAGGTTCTTTTTAACCAACGTTCTCAACAATGCAGATAGAGTCCTCTTATCTACCTCAGTTTGCCCATCAGTTTGCGGATGACAAGTTGTTGAAAACATCAGCCTAGTTCCCAAATTAGCCCATAAGGTTTTCAAAAATAACTTAGGAACTTTGAATCGCGGTCAGAAACTCTGGACTTGGGCATACCATGTAACTTGACTATATCCCTAAAGAATAAATCCACAATATGAGATGCATCATTGGTCTTTTCACAGGGAATGAAATGTGCCATTTTAGAAAACTATCTACTACCACAAAGATAGAATCTTTTCCGGTTTTACTCATAGGCAGTCCTAGCACAAAGTCCATTGATATATCGGTCCATGGATGGTGAGGGATTGGCAAAGCCGAATACAAACCTTGGGCTTGGCTTTTAGACTTAGCTTGTTTGCAAGTACCACATCGGCTGCAGATCCTGATCACATCTCATTTCATGCCTGGCCAGAAGAAGTGGTCCTGGAGAACCTTAAAGGTTTTATCAACTCCGAAATGACCCATTAGACCACCGCCATGTGCTTCTCTACAAAACAATTCCCTCAAAGAACAATGTGGCACACAGAGACGGTTATCATAGAAAAGAAAACCTTCAAGCTTAAAATACTTTCCAAAAGCAAACTTAGCACACGCCTGGTAAGGTTCCCGGAAGTCTGAATCCATTTCATACAAGTTCTTGATGATCTCAAAACCAAGCAACTTAGTTCCAAGAGAAGTTAGCAACACATACCTGCGAGACAAGGCATCAGCCACCACATTTTCTTTACCTTGCTTGTATTTGATCACATACTGGAAGGTTTCAATGAACTCAACTCATCTCGCATGCCTCTTGTTGACCTTTTGTTGGCCTTTTAGATGCTTTAAAGACTCATGGTCCGTGTGGATCACAAACTCCTTCGGCCAAAGATAATGTTGCCATGTTTGGAGGGCGCGTACAAGAGCATACAACTCCTTATCATACATGGGGTAGTTCAAGGTAGCTCCTCCCAGTTTTTCACTAAAGAATGCCACGGGTCTTCTCTCCTGCATAAGAACAGCACCAATGCCAATTCCTGAGGCATCACATTCTATTTCAAAGGTCTTAAGAAAATCAGGAAGAACAAGAACGGGGGCATGGGTTAACTTCCCTTTCAGTGTCTGGAAAGCCTCTTCTTGCTCTTTGTCCCATTTGAAACCCACGGTCTTCTTGATCACTTCAGTCAGACGAGCAGCAATCATGCTGAAGTCCTTAACAAATCTTCGGTAAAATCCGGCTAGGCCGTGAAAGCTTTGGACCTCACTCACGGTTGTGGGACTAGGCCACTCCTTGATCGCCTTGATTTTCTCCTCATCTACCCATATACCTTCGACATTGACAACAAAACCAAGAAACACCAAGTTATCCGTTCCAAAAGTACACATTTTCAAATTAGCATAGAGTTGTTCTTTCCTAAGCACTTCAAGGATGGTTTTAACATGAATGATATGCTCACTAAGATTCTTACTATAGATCAAAATGTCATCAAAGTAGACTACCACAAACAAACCTATATAAGCCCTTAAAACATGATTCATTAAACGCATGAATGTACTTGGTGCATTGGTTAGTCCGAATGGCATTACCAACCACTCATAAAGACCATGTTTTGTTTTAAAAGCAGTTTTCCACTCATCACCCTCCTTCATCCTGATTTGGTGATATCCACTTTTAAGATCTATCTTAGAAAAGATTACTGACCCATACAACTCATCCAACATGTCATCTAATCTAGGAATAGGATGACGGTACTTAACTGTTATGTTATTGATGGCTCTACAGTCCACGCACATACGCCACGTCCCATCCTTCTTTGGTACGAGCAATACTGGTACGGCGCATGGGCTTATACTTTTCCGGATGTATCCCTTGTCCATCAGCTCGCTGACCTGCCTCTGAAGCTCCTTGGTCTCCATGGCTTTGTCCTGTAAGCAGGACGGTTTGGTAAGGACGCCCCCGGAACAAAATCTATTTGATGTTCAATGCCCCTTATCGGCGGCAGACCGGTTGGAGTTTCTTCTGGGAAAACATCTGAATAGTCCTGCAAAACTTCTTTCAGTTCACTCGGTAGCTCCGGTGTTTGGTCAGGCAAAGACATAAGCACTTGTTTGTTAATGAACAAAAGCAGTGGTTGGTGGTTAAGAAATGCCTTACCCACGGTGCTTGATTTGGCAAAGAAGTTGGACTTCTTAGGCAAAGTGGCTTTGGTACTCATTGATGGATTTGAATCAACGGCCCGTTTCTTACCTTCTTCCAATTTCTTTTTCAGCATGAGGTGGTCGCGGTGAACTTCTTGTGGCGATAGAGGTGCCAAGATGATTTTCTTCCCGCGGTGCTTGAACGAGTACCGGTTGGTGTATCCATCGTGAAGAGCCCTTTTATCGAACTGCCACGGCCTTCCGAGTAACATGTGACCGGCTTCCATCGGAAAAACATTACATAAGACCTCGTCCTGATATTGCCCAATAGAAAAGGCTATCATCACCTCGTTGTCCACCTTAAGTTCACCTTCCTCATTAAGCCATTGTAACTGGAATGGACGGTCCTTCTTTCTGACCACGAGTCCTAATTTCCTGACCAAAGAATCACTAACAATGTTAGTGCAACTACCTCCATCAATTATGAGGCTACATACCTTCCCTTGGACTTGACAGCATGAGTGAAAGAGATTTTCTCTCTGAATTTGTTCATCGTCTTTTGGTTGGACACTAAGGACACGGTGGATCACCAAAAGTTCACCTCGTTCCGGAGACTGGACCAGGCCCTTCTCATGATCTGATGACAAAGAGTCTGACTCTACATCCTCTCCTTCGGTTTCATACTCTCCATTATCCAACAAGATCATAGTACGGCGGTTGGTGCACTCATTAGCATAATGCCCTCTTCCCTGGCATTTGTAGCACCTAACGTCCCGGTTCCTTGTTCCCTCAACTATTCCTTTTCCTTTAGTGTCATGAACAATCGGATTAGCTTTAAATTCAGTTTTTGGTCGGGAGAAAGACTTATCTTTATCTGTTGGTGTGGGACGGCTGGACGATGCGTTTGGCACGGTTTTGGTGGCTCCGTAAGTGGTGCGGGACGTACCCCTCCTCTTGAGTTGTTGTTCCACTAATATTGCCTTATGCAACATCTCGTCAAGTTCCACATAATGTTCTAATTCCAACCTGTCCTGAATCTCGCGGTTCAGACCGCCTAGGAATCTCGCCATGGTGGCTTCCCTATCTTCCGACACATCAGCCTTGATCAGCAAGGTTTCCATCTCCTGATAGTAGTCCTCCACACTTTTAGAACCCTGATAATGCTTTCTCAGTTTTTGGTGTAGGTCACGGTGGTAATGGTTCGGTACGAACCGCTTCCTCATGATCCTTTTAAGCTCGGTCCATGTTTCCACCGGCGGTTCTCCTCCGCGTATCCTACTTGTCACATGCTGATCCCACCAATTAATAGCATAATCATAAAACTCAGTAGCAGCAATCCTTACCTAGTTGAACTCTGAATAATTTTGGCAGTCAAAGACAAGTTCAATCTTCTTTTCCCACTCCAAGTAAGCGTCCGGATCATTTCTGCCATGAAAAGAAGGAATTTTTAATTTAAGGTTAGAAAATTCATGAAAATATCTCACCCTGTTTCCTTTGTTTTGATCAGCTCTTCTATGGCTTTCTCGGTCTGATTCATTATGACTGTAATAGTCATCAGCCGGTTCTTCCATGGGTTGTCTCCTGGTCCAATTTCTTCTTGTAGGTGAGCATGACTTATGGCGGTTCTCCAATTCATCAAGGCAGAGGTGAATAGTCTCATGCTCCTTTCTCATCATTTGTTGTACCTGCGCTAACAAAGCCTCAATCAAAAGTTGGTTAGCATTTGGTTGTTGCTCATTATCCTGTGGATTGTTGTTGTTTGACATGGTTCCTGAAAAACACTTAACAAACTCGTTAAGATAACCCTCAAGTGTTTGGTTCCTCACTCGGTGTTTGCGCTCAAATGTTTTTGGTGAACCAAGCGATTTCAAAGGAGTTCTTAAGAAACAAAACTAGTCAAACCAATGGAACAAAAACCAAAAACCCCCAAAAGAAAGTTACAGAAGAGAATGAAAAGGAAATCCATTTTAACCACCCAAAGACTGGATTTCTCCTCAGCCAGCAGGATTACTCTTCCACCACTTCCAAATTCTTTGAAACTTTGATATTCTCTTTTTTTTTTTTTTATATAATACTTTTTTTTTTATATAAACTTGTAATGGAAGTAATGGATGGCCCGGATCTAAGATTTAAAAACAGAACAGAAACTTTTTAGAAGCGAAGAAGAAAAGAAAGAACAGAGTACCAATCTTAAGAGATGCTCTGATACCACTTGACACACTCCCTGAGATCTACTCTTAAGCGGTACGGATAAGTCCTCCCAACACGGGCTACTAGCACCGGCTGAAGGAGATGTGGTGGTGAAGGGTTTCGCACAAAGCCTATGTAATGACTTTGATAATCCCGGCTCCTGATCCTTTGGATATACGCACCAAGGAATCAGAAAGGAGGTTGATGGATGTGTACACCAGCAACCGCATTTGTTCCAGAAGAACAAGAGAAATCGCTTCTCAGAGAATTCGCTTCTCAACACATAGAAAGTATTTTTGATAAAAGAAAGATTGTTGTTTGTCATGCCTTTAGAAAATAATACACATAGAGTTTTCGAATGTTTGCATGGCCTCGGGAAAAGAAAGTACTTAGGAAAAATAAAACATAGAAAATGAAAATAAAGCTGGACTTAAACTTGCGAGAAGAAACCATTAAATCCACGCGTTTTAGTCAAAGTGACCCCTCGGCTACTCCCGCGTCTTGGCTAAGTGTTTGGTTCGGTCACCCGGACGAGACACATGGTCGAGTCATGATGCAGAAGACATTCTACTCGGGCCATTTGAGATATGACGTGACCGATCTGCTCTTTGAGCTGAAATAGCCTTAACTTGGAGTTTGTCCCGGAGGAAAACTCCAAAATCCCATCGAACTCCATATCCATGGTCAATCGTCAGGACGCGTCTCTATCGGATAGTGTTCCAAACAGTGTATGGTCGAGTCGCGAAGTATCGGGGTCACCATCGGGAGTTGGTCGCGATAGCTCGTACTGTTCTCGGGATGCGTCTCGAGAAAACATGTTACGGGTCGTGTCTCGAGTGAAAACTCCATTGGTACGAGATGCTGTACGGGACGCGTCTCGATCGCGCAATGTTCTATGTCCCGAAACCTCGTTTGACTGTGATGCCCGATGTTTTGCCCATGACGCACGGACTAACTCATTTCCTTCCGAATTAGGGTCAAAGCGGTAGACTGTACGCTCCGCGTCTCGAGAGAAATTCCCTGCGTCTCGATAGATGTCCGATCCATCTCGATGCACATCCCGATTCTCTCGACCACCATCAATATTTCCTCGGGCAATCTTCCTCCTATGATCTTTATTCGCCTTTCCAGCATCCTTGCTCCTATTTCCTTGCTCTGGATCATGCTGTTCCTCATTGTCCGAGCTGCCATTCGATCCACCGTCTGGACGCATGTACTGATTCCCATCACGCGTCCTACGTCCTGTGACCGAGCCGGATAAACGTCTTGGCCGTTTCATATCCTCTGTCTGGCTTTACGACTCGCATTCCCAAATTCTGCCGTGCTCCCTTTACGACTCGAGTTTCTCTTTTCAGAACTTTTGGGATTTAATTATCGATTCACTCTCCTAAAATACATTGTGTGAATTTCGGTTCCAAAAGTTTTCTTACTCGGAGAAACCGGAGATGTCAAGTTCCTACCTCAAGAATCATCCGCTTGGTGGAGCCGAACCGATTCGAGGAACTTCTGAGGATTGGATTCAATCCGGAATGGAAACTTTCCTGAGATCCATAGGGCAATCCCAAAAATTCTCCGAAGGAATCATCACCACGTTCATAGGAGGATCCCAGTTCTTCAGCGATACAATGTCTTCGATCTAAGCTTCTCAGCGCAAGGGGAGAGCAGATATTGATCGATCAGGGTCAAAAAGTAAATCGAAAGAAGTAATCGTCTTCGAGAAATCGGAGGAATAAGGGATAATCCATCCCCATGACGATCCGCTCGTGATCGAAATAACTATAACCGATCATGACGTAGCACAGCTAACGTCATCTATCGCGAAACCCTCAACAGGATGGATGTGATGCTCTACGACCTGGTAGATGAACCTAGGCCATCGACGAGCTTCTCCGGACACACAACCATGACCCAAGGGACAATCGCTCTCCCAGTCTCCACAGCTTCAGGAATCACTATGATGATGTTTTCGGTAGACAACCATCCTGCAATTTACAATGTTGTAATGGGAACGCCTTGGCTTAATGCCATAAAGGCTGTCCCATCAACCTACCATCTCTGTCTCAAAGTTTCATCTCCCCACGGAACTGAAATGATTTGGGGCGAGAAAAAGAATTTCCGTGCTTGTTTCTTGACAGAACATAAGCTCCGGAATCCCGTAACCGTTGAGAAACCAACAGAGAAGGGAAAACACAAAACAGAGGCAGAACCAGCGAAACTCTTCCATAGACTACAGCTGGAGGACGTAAGGGAACAAAAAGACGAGAGCCCATGTGAACCGGTATCTTTGTATGCATCGACGATTCCCATCCGGAAAGATGCATTTAAATTGGTTCAAATCTTGAGGAGCCGATTAAATCAGAACTAACCACTCTCCTTAATAAAAACGTGAACACTAATCGAGAATCGACTTGTCACCGCCTGCCATAAGCTCAACTTTGATCCAACCTTTAAACCGATCAAACAAAAAAGGCGAAAACTAAGACCATAAAGAGCAAAGGCAGTGAACGACGTAGTCGAAAGGTTACTAAAAGTGGGATCGATTACCGAAGTACGATACCCCAATTGGATTGACAACCCGGTTGTTGCCAAAAAGAAGAATGAAAAGTGACGAGTCTGCGTGGATTTCACAGACCTTAACAAGGCGTGTCCCAAAGACAGTTTTCCGTTTCCGCATAACGACAAACTGGTCGAAGCAACAGCCGGAGACAAGCTACTCTCGTTCATTGACGCCTTCTCTGAATATAATCAGATCATGATGAATCCAGACGATTGGGAGAACATATCATTTATCACAAAGCGCAGAATGTATTGCTACAAAGTAATGCCTTTCGGGCTGAAGAATTCTGGTGCTACATACCAACGCCTGGTAAATAAAATATTCCCGATCAACTAGGAAAAACCATGGAAGTCTATATAGACGACATGCTCGTAAAATCCCTACAAGAAGTGGACCACGTCAAACACTTTTTTAGGATTGTCTCAACTTTCCGAACAAACAGGACATGAAACTTTTCCCCGCGAAGTGTAGATCCGCAGTCGCTTCGGGAAAATTTCTCGGTTACTTAGTAACCCATAGAGGAATCAAGGCGAATGCAAAGCAGATCAACGCATTGATCGACATGGCTTCCCTAAGAACGAAGAGAGAAGTCCAGAGGCTTACAGACTAGTAGCAGCACCTAATCGCTTCATTTCTTGATCAATAGACAAGTGCCTCTCATTTTACGATGTGCTAAGAGAAAACAAGAAGTTCGACGGGACCAAGAAATGCGAAGAAGCCTTCCAACAGCTCAAAATCTACCTCACAAGCCCACTGGTACTTGCTAAACTGGTAATCGGGGAGCCACTGTTGCTTTACATGGCTGTGTCGCTGACAGCAGTCAGCGGAGTTCTAATTCGAGAAGAGAGAGGCGAACAAAGGCCAATCTTATATGTAAGCCAAACTCTAACCGACGCTGAGATTCGATACCCACAAATGGAGAAATTGGCATTATCAGTAGTCGCATCCGTTCGGAAGCGTAGACCCTATTTGCAGCCGCACAACATTATCATATTGGACACCTTCCCGCTCAGGACTATCCTGCATAGCCTAAGTCTTTCTGGACGTTTGGCCAAATGGGCAGTTGAGCTGAGAGAGTACGATATAGAGTATCGATCAAGAACCTGCGCGAAGTCGCAAGTCCTAGCTGATTTTCTAGTTGAGCTCTCTCCGCGAGGAAGCAGAGAGACATTGGAAAACACCACTTGGATCCTCTATTTCGATGGATCGTCTTCAAAACAAGAATCTGGAGTCGAGGTCAATTTGAGTTCACCAATGGGAGAAATCCCGGAAAGTAATGGAGAGAGAAACAACATGAAAGGTCTTAAAGAATTTTCCTTGAAAGTAAAGATAAACAAAAAAAAGAAATATTAACGAAAAAGGAAAGATAGAGAATGATTTTTATTGCCAAATACGAAAGTACCAAGATTTCTAGTTATTCAAGTCTCGAGTTTTTCTACCGATATGCCCTGAAGGCTTTACATCGGTAGGTATTTATACTAAACAATCCTAAGCCTAAACTAGCCAAATTCCCGATGTGGGAGTATATGTCTTCTCCTTTTCCACCGACTTCGACCAATATTTGAGAATATTTAGGATTCTTCCATCCAGTTCGGCATTTATCATTGGTCAAGTGATTTCTTTGGTTTGACTTTCCGGTTTGAATTAAGTCAATGCTTTGTCGTTTTTGATAAACAAAAATGTCATGATATTCTCCGAAAACAACCCAAAGTTTGGTTAAAACATCAGAAAGTGTATGAAAACATCGATAAGCCTCCGAAATAAGATCTGCAAGCAGCGAAAAGACCGATCAGCTCGGCAGAAATTCCTCTTGGCAAGGAATGTCGAGCTGGTCTTCAGGCTGGAGGGTTTGTCACCCAGAATGCTGAACTGGTCTTCAGGCTTGACGGTTTGTCACCCAGAATGCCGAGCTGGTCTTCAGGCTGGAGGGTTTGTCACCTAGAATGCCGAGCTGGTAGGCGTCTTGGCTATCCAGACAGGACGAGATCATCAGAGAAAGATCAGAAAATCTTTCCATTCAGTCAGCTCGGCATATTTGGAGAAAGTGATGGTCAAATCATGCAGCTAGCTCAGCATCTGCTAGGGGAGAAGAAAATGCCAAGCTGGTTGCCAAGATGATGGACGGACATGATGAACTTCCTAACTGGTTGCACGCTTTTAAGGATCAGAGGATGCTGGGACTCGACGGTCAGCTCGGCATAGCACGGCAGATCAGTCAGTCAGTAAGGCATTTTGGTTAGGAGGAATGATGCCGAGCTGGCTGCTATTTCGACTGGTTCCTTGCTGAACTGACGGTCTGAATCGCGAATTTTATCGGTTTTTCGGACAAACAGCTCCAAAAGCAGAATGATCAGCTGGGGATCTCGAGGGATGTCAGCCAGCCGAGCTGGCAAGCTCTCATCTTTCTGCTGAGCTGACAGCATCCTCCTCGAAGAATCGCGACTTTTATCGGGTTTTCGGAAAAACTGCTTGGAAAACAGAACGATCAGCTGGGTATCTCGAGGGATGTCAGCCAGCTCAGCATTTTTGGCTGGACAAAATACCGAGCTCGTCAGCTCTCCTCTTTCTGCCGAGCTGACAGCATCCCGCTCGAAGAATCACGACTTTTATCAGTTTTTCGGACAAACAGTTCGGAAAACAGAACTATCAGCCGGGCATCTCGAGGGATGTCAGCCAGCTTGGCATTTTTGACTGGAAAAAATGCCGAGCTTGTCAGCTCTCCTCTTTCTGCCAAGCTGACAGCATCCTGCTCGAAGAATCGCAACTTTTATCGGTTTTTCGGACAAACCGCTCGGAAAACAGAACAATCAGCTGGGCATCTCGAGGGATGTCAACTAGCTTGACATTTTTGGCTGGAAAAAAATACCGAGCTGGTCAGCTCTCTTCTTTCTGCCGAGACAGCATCTTCCTCAAATTATCGTGACTTTTATCGGTTTTTTGGACAAAACGCTTGGAAAACAAAACGATCAGCTGGGCATCTCGAGCGATGTCAGCCAGCTCAGCTCGGCATTTTTGGCTGGAAAAAAGTCAGAGCTGGTCAGCTCTCCTCTTTCTGCCGAGCTGACAACAGCCTGCTTGAAGAATTGCAATTTTTATTGATTTATCAGAAAAACCTATCGAGAACTTGTTTTCGTATACGTTTCATAAGTTATCGATATAAATAGTTTATATTGAACTATTTTCTGAATACCGATATTTTCACAAAGATATTCAAATATGGAACCTTTCAACGATATTTAGATATCGTAGTCGTTAATTGCAGAGGTGTGGGTTTTGACCCCAACATTTAGCCCCCCAGCTCGTCAGTCTCAGGTATGATAGTGACGAGGTAACTAAGAATTGTGGAACGGGATTAAATAGCTTAGATGTTTTGGCATCCCACTCCCATTGCACCAACTCTCGAAACGAAATCCCTAGGCCGGCTTAGATGTCTTGCTTGGCTTGAGTGTCGTAGTATGTTTGGGTCGGTTCGCAATGTGATTATGATGTTGCCTCATTAAAAACTTTCTACTAAGAAAACCCGATGGGAAAAAACATAGTAGAGGAAAAGAGTGCAACACGCATTGCTGAGACTAAGAGTTTTGGTAGAATTTTACTGAAAAACTGTTTATGATAAGTTTCTCGAATGTTTTTCGTAAAAGTTTTTCCGAAAAAATATTCAGAATAAGTTTTTCGAATGTTTTAGTGTGGGGACTTGCGGAGACGCACTGGATGCCGAGCTGGGCAACAAATGCCAAGCTAGCTTGCAATGCTCGTATTATTCCAGTGTTTTGGGGTGAATGACCGAGCTGGCTGCATGCCGTGCTGGTTGGACAACATTGATGCCGAGCTGGCTGTATACCAAGCTGGTTGGAAGGTATGGATGCCGAGCTGGATGCATACCGAGCTGGTTGGAAGGCATGGATGTCAAGCTGGTTGGAAGGCATGGATGCCGACCTGGGTGTATGCCGAGCTGGTTGGAGGAGATGGACGCCGATCTGGCTGTATGCCGAGCTTGCTTGAGGGTAATACTGAGACTGTACGTGAAAAGATGCTAAGCAGGACGCGAGACAACATGGCGTCTGATCAGCTCAGTCAAGTTCTGGGATGCGTGCCTCCTTTTCTGGTTACTTATGTTTTTGGGAAAATTTACGCGTTTCCGGAATTCTTTCGAAAGTAGGAAATAAGTTTTTTTTATTTCCCTTTGTTTCCTTTTTTGGTGGGACCATTGTTTTGGTGGGATCCACATACCTCTTCTATAAATAGACCTCCACCCCCTCCTCACTTCTCACAATTTCTCATTATAAGTTTTTGTGAGAAGTGAGCTTATGCCTTCTCTCTAGTTTCTCTCACTAAGTGCTGCCACTTTCGTTTTTAAGATCGATGGAGTTTCGTGCACATTTGTTGGCGAATGCGCAGAAGTCTTTGCTCCCTCCTGCTGCATCTTCAGGCACTTCTCCGACTGTCGGAGAGCCCGTAATCCATGCGTTGTGAGATATGGACATCGATGACACGGAAGGGACTTCGAGTGACCCTGAGCCGCTGGTGACCTTCCCTGATGACGAGAAGGTTGATGTTGAGGCTGTCACCGACCTTGCAGTGAAGGTTGACGGTGAACCGCCTGTTCCCTCTCGAGCGATGCTGCCTCCTCCCCCTCCAGTGAGTAAGAAGATCGTTTGCGCCCTTCCATCTGCTTCCAGTGGCTTGGCTTCCCGTGGGAAGAAGAGGGCCTCCCCTGCTCTGAAGAGGGACAGCGCTCCTGGGGGTCCAAGCGAGAAAAAGCTGAAGGGTCCAGCTCAATCGGCACCTCATCCCGAAGAGAAAGCTAAGCTTTACACGATGACTATTGATGAGTCAAATAACCTATTCTCTAGCACGGGTCAGTGCGTGGATCATGGTTCGAGGATCAAGGACCCGCTGGATGGTGCATTTGACCTTGAGACCATGTATGCTCTGAAGCAATAATCCGACTTCGCCTAACGCTCCATGAGGGTAAGCGTCTTTTCATGTTCTGCTTTGATTCCGTTGTTCACTGGTTATATGGTTTTGCAGCTATTTTCCTTGTTTAACAGGAACATCCACGAGTGGGAGGATGGCAGCCGCAGGGCTGAGCACCATGAGACCACCCCAAAATGCGAGAAAGACCACCTCAAAGAGAGATTGGATGCCTATACTCTTAAGTATGACGAAAAGGTGATGATCCTCGGCAAAGAGATGGCTGCCGCAAAGGAGGAGGCGACCTGCAATGCTTCCTGCGCTGCTCACCTTATCATGCTAAGGATGGGATCGAGTCTCGGGTCAATGAGCTGGAGGTGAAGCTCGCTGAGAAGGACAATCCCTTCAAGGTGAACAACGAGAGGGCATACCATGATTGATACAAGGCAGCTGTGGATGGGAGCCGAGCTTGGGAAGATAAGGCGCTGGCCTTGATCGACCGACTGGTTTCGAATCGTGATTCTGAGGCTTGCTATGTAATGGGAGTTTGTAACTCCGAGGTGATTGCTGTTTTGACAGTAATGATCCCAAGGAGATAGCTGAGGAGCACGAGTGGAGTGAGAAGATGAAGGTGGCCATTGTTGGTTCTGAAGGCTCGGTAGATCATATGTGATCGGCAAGCGTGGAGGATGCCTTGCCCCCTCTTCTGGATATTCGGCTTCAGCGTCTTGTTCATGCGGAGATGTCTCACTCGACAGCTCGGCCAAGGAGGTTGGCATCGAAGAGTTTGTGGGGACCAATGAAGGCGCGGTGGGCCTTGCTGAGATGGCTACCGAGAAGACTGCAGAGGACGATCATGCCTAGACCCCCTTATCTCCTTTATCTTTCATCGCTTTTTGTTTTGTTGTTTGACTTGCTGGGTCCTTTGAGGCCCACATTATGACTCTTGGCCGGGATTTTTCCAGATAGTTGTTCTTGAACCTTTTTTATTTTATGCATGTTTTATGCCTTAATTACTGGATTTTGTGCATGTTATAAGGTTGATAATTGCCCGTTTAGGAGAGCATGATAGGATTTCGAATTTTTGCGATAGAAGAGTAGAGTAGTTCGAAGTTTTATAATCTCTCGTGATTCCTTAGCATTTTGAGTTGCTTAGAAGAATTTGGCGTTGATATTCCGTTGGCAGAGACTTGTCATACATTTAGACGAGAATATATTCGCGTTTTTCGTATAGAGTGTTGATGAAGTTGTGCAAGTGCTGCTAGGAAGCGTTTTGATTGGGCTTATGATAGGTTAGTGTTTTAGAAACTAAGCTATGCGTCTGTCTAGTTTTACGGGATGCGGATAGACTCTGGCTTACCTCCCCATTTTTTGACGTTTAAAACACTTTCAATCTTGTTTAGTGGTGTGCTAGATCGTGTTTCGGAGATGTTGAGACCAGTGTGCCATGGTCGGCGCTTACCGGGTTGGCAAGTTTACAGTGAGGGTTAAGGCAGTGCGAGTATTTAACATGCTGGCATGCTCCTCTCAAAGTTCAACCTAAAAACATCGTCCAGGATATACCTCTCAGATGTTAAGCTAGAATAAACCTAACCATTTCTTATATAGTGTGCTTGTTTTATCCGTGCACAGATGTGCTCGAACCTCTGCTCGTTTTGGGCATTGATTAGGTCCTTAAAGGACAATGAAAAGAAGAGTGCTTGTTGTGGCCAGCAACAAGAAATTTTGAAAAAGTGTTAGATTTGCACAAATCGTTTTTGAAATCGTGTAAGTAAAGCGTTGTAGAACTTTTCGAAATTTCTTCCGAAAAATTGATGCTTGGAGTCGTTTAGAATTTATGGAATGTTTCGAGAAAACTTGAGTTTCGGGGCATTTTTCGAGTGTAGGAATGGTTTGTGTATTGATAGGAATCTCAGCAACGTCCCGGACAAAAGTGACTCGGACCGATCAGATGGCTTCGAGCAAGGGATGCAGGACAAACTGGAGCAGGAAAGCCGAGACAAACGAAGGATTGACCGGGCTAAACAAAAAGGAAATTCGATATCTAGAAGCAGAATGGAGTTGTCCCGAGCCAATCAGTCAGAACATCGAGACACGGACCTATCGGAACATACTGGACGCACTGCAGAATACAGATTCTGGGCCACGAGGGAATAGCGCAGGACTCCACCACCCATGCTCGATTCTCTCGGGCCAGACGAGACATTGCCCATACCGATTACCGAGAGGAGTTACACGATACATCGTACAGCAGTTTTGCTCGAGCCAAATTTCCCGAACATCGGACACTTTCCATTTTTGCCCGATACAGTGACCCGATAGCCGAGCAAACTTGGAATGACTACAAGTTGCACTATCCGATCGACTTTTCCACCGGGAAAAACTCTAAGGAACACTTCATAGGAGTAATGGAGATGATCGAACGAGAGACTTTTTGATGAAGCACGAGCCAGGGATGAGCTTTCAGAATGGTGCGGGATAAGTTTTAGCCGGGAAGCTATTAGCTCCAAGCGGCCGTTTGTATGGATCGTAGGGTCGCACTGAAGTTGTGGATTAGCCCCAGATATTCTCGAATCTCTGAGTGTATAGATATGACGCATGCAACAAGAAAGAACACAAAGAACATAGAGAAAGATCTCAAGGGTTTTTGATAAAATATAGACTGAATTTTATTAAGTGTCATCGAGAAATACTTATACAAGGAAGTATTTCGAAATGACAATAAAATTATTAATTTTTTCAGGGAAAACAAGAGCCATATATGCAAAAATTAAATAGGGGAGTTCAAATTTGAAAATGACGCAGTTTGGCAAAAAGGACTCTTCGGCTGCCCGTCCCGGTTCATTATCGATGTTTGGCTATGTCAGTCCAGCACGCGGATGCTGCAAACACTCGGTGGTTCGGTCAAGTCTTGATTCTATCGAGCTATTTGAGAAATCTCTCGTTCGATCATCTCCAATAGACCTAGGATGCGTTCCTTAGAGTTTTGCCTGGTGGAAAAATCGATCGGGTCGTGTAAGTTGTAGTCGCTCCAAGTTTGCTCGGCTATTGGGTAGCTGGATCGGGCGAAAATGGAAAGTGTCTGATCTTCGGGAAATTTGGCTCGAACAAAACTGGTGCATGATGTGTCGGGTGACTCCTCTCAGTAATCGGTATGGGCAATGTCTTGTCTGGCCCAAGAGAATCGAGCATTGGGTGATGGAATCCTATGTGATTCACCCTTGGCCCAGAATCTGTATTCCGCAGCGCGTCCGGTACGTTCCGATAGGTCCGTGTCTCAAAGTTCTGACTGATTAGCTCGGTGATACAATATCCGAAGGAAAAACACTTGAATGAATGGTACTGAGGTTGGGATATGAAACAATCTGATGATGATCAAGCTGGAAATGGATGGATTGAGGTGGACCATCAGAAGTGATGGTGATCTTCTGATATACCACACCTTTGTCAGCCTTGGATATGACTCACCAAGACACTAACAAGGGAGTTGTTTGGATATGACACACCAGACAACAAGAATGCTCAACGAAGAACACAAGAGAGAAAATGCTCAAGAAAGTATTTCTATACTTGGATGAAAAATGATAAAAAGGTACTTAGGTTTTTACAAGAGAAAAACTTAAATAGCTTGGCAAACAAAGGTATTTTCCCACGCCAAGGAAGCTGAAAAGACAAAGCATAAAAATGTCATGAAAACGGAATGACATAAAAAATGGACCGACGGTTTAATGAAGCTCAGCGTTTTGGTCGGTCGAATTCTTGCCCGGTGAAAATATCATGAAGTCGCGTGCAGAACGGTGAGTAATCGGGATGCGGGGAAAATGTATCGAGATACGGGTTTATCGGCTCGAGATGCGGACATGAGGTATCAAGACGCAGGGGCTTCGTATCAAGACGGCGGTGCATCGGCTCGAGACGCGTCGGAACAGCCGGCAACTCCGTGATCGAGAAACATCAGGACGTCGTGTTGGAGTGTCTTGCCCCGCGATCGGGTCATTGGCCCGGCCGATAAGTCGAATGCATCATCTCCGGGTGAGCTTGATTGTCCGGTACTGTGTTGGGCTCGAGTGTCTCGTCTATCTTCAAATTCAGCTTGAGTCATGGGCAACATGTCTCGAGAAAAAGCTTCATTATCAGCGGTTGGACGTTAAATAACTCGGGTCCGGTCAGCAAAGCGATCGAGAGCTCGGTTAATGATGGATCCATCGTTCTCGGTTTGCATCGAGATGCGACTATGACCGGTACGGGCATCGGTACGATCATAAATCAGCTCATCCGAACCATCTCCAAATCTAGACCGAGACGCGGGTGTTCTGTCTCGAGACATCGACTCAGAAGGTGCGTTAGCTCGGTGAAAATGGTCTCCAATCACCAATGGCTCGGCTGGATTTTCCTCCAAGGATTCTTGTCCCTCCCGTGCATCATAACCTCCGGTTCCAGCTTCGGTTTCTGCATCCATGATTGTATCATCCCCTCCCCATTGAAAAGGATTTGCCCTCAACTCCGGTTCATCTGCAAAATAAGGAACCAAATCCGAAACATTGAAAGTTGAACTGACATTTTGCTTACCTTGGAGATCAACTTGATAAGCATTATCATTGATCTTTCTCGTGATTCTGAATGGTCCGTCGACCCGGGGCATCAGTTTTGATCGCATTTCGTTTGGAAATCGATCCTTCCTTAGGTAAATCCAAACAAGATCGCCTTCTTCAAAGGTTTGTTCTCTTTGGTGCTTGTAGGATTGTTCAGCATACTTTTTGGTCCTCTTCTCAATGTTGATCCGAGCCTTCTCATGACTCTACTTAACCTTTTCTGCCTTTCTTTTCCCATCCAAACTGGCCCTTTCACTCAAAGGCAAAGAGATTAAATCTATGGGAGACAAGGGGTTAAACCCGTAAACAATTTCAAAAGGAGAGAACTGAGTTGCTGAATGCATGACACTATTATAGGCAAACTCAACATAAGGCAAACACTCTTCCAAATTTCTCAAGTTCTTTTTAACAATGGTCCTAAGCAAAGTGGACAAGGTCCGGTTCACAACTTCAGTTTGACCATCACTTTGGGGGTGATATGAGGTTGAAAACAAAAGCTTGGTACCTAACTTAGACCAAAGGGTTTTCCAAAAATATCTCAGGAACTTGCTATCCCTATTTGACACTATGGACTTAGGCAAGCCATGCAAACGAACTACTTCCCTAAAGGACAGTTCAGCAGCATGCACATCATCTTCAGTTGAATGACAAGGAATAAAATGAGACATCTTTGAAAAAACCTCTCAACAACCACAAAGATTGAATCCTTTCCAGTTCTACTTCTAGGCAGTTTTAACACAAAGTCCATTGAGATGTCTGTGCACTGGTGATGAGGAATAGGTAATGGAAGGTACTTACTTGTTGATTGTGATTAGGCCCTGGCATGTTTGCAAGTCTCACACCTTGTGCAGATTCAGATCACATCCTTCTTCATGCCCGGCCAATAGAAATGATCTTGCAACATCTTCAAGGTTTTGTCAGTGCCAAAATGGCCCATCAGTCCACCTCCATGTGCTTCCCTAACCAGCAGAGTTCTCAAAGAACAATTAGGAATACACAGGCGGTTTGAATAAAACAAAAACCCATCATTCCTAAAATACTTTCCGGAGGCAAACCTAGAGTTAGCTAGGTAAGGTTCCTTAAAATCCATGTCTGAGGCATACATTTCTTTTAATTGCTCAAATCTTAAGACCTTAGCATCCATAACAGAAATCAAGGCATACCTCCTAGACAATGCATCAGCTACAACATTTTCTTTACCTTTCTTGTACTTAATGACATAAGGAAAAGTTTCAATAAACTCTACCCATCTGGCATGGCGTTTGTTGAGCTTTTCATGTCCCTTTAAGTGCTTAAGTGTCTCGTGGTCAGTGTGCACCATAAACTCCTTGGGCCAAAGGTAGTGCTGCCAAGTTTGCATTGCCCTCACCAGTGCATATAGCTATTTGTCATAAGTTGGGTAGGTCATGGTAGCTCCTCTCAACTTCTCACTAAAGTATGCAATTGGCCTTCCCATCTGCATCAATACAACACCAATACCAACTCCTGAAGCATCGCATTCTATCTCAATAGTTTTAGTGAAATCAGGTAGAATAAGCAAAGGAGCATTGTTTAACTTAGCTTTAAGAATTTGAAATGAATCTTCCTGGGCTTGTTCCCACTTGAATCCCTCGCTCTTCTTGATGACTTTAGTGAGTGGAGCAGCAACTGTGCTGAAATCCTTAACAAACCTGCAGTAGAAACCAGCAAGGCCATGGAAACTCCTCACTTCTCCAACGGTCTTGGGTGTAGGCCAATCTCTGATTGCCTTTACCTTCTCCTCATCCACTCTCACACCATATGCGCCAACAACAAAGCCTAGAAACACAAGATTATCTGTAGCAAAGGTGCACTTCTTAAAGTTTGCATAAAGCTGTCCTGTTCTAAGGATTTCTAAAACAGATTTCAAATGAATCAAATGCTCGTGAAAGTTCTTGCTGTAAACTAAAATATCTTCAAAGTAGACCACTACAAAGATGCCTATATATGATCTAAGCACATGTTTCATCAACCTCATAAAAGTACTAGGTGCATTTTTAAGCCCAAATGACATAACCAACCATTCATACAATCCTAGCTTAGTTTTAAAGGCTGTTTTCCATTCATCCCCCTCTTTCATTCTAATCTGATGATAACCTGATTTTAAATCTATCTTAGAAAAGACACTAGAACTATGAAGTTCATGAAGCATATCATCAAGACGTGGGATAGGATGCCTATACTTAACTGTGATTTGGTTGATTGCTCTGCAATCCACACACATCCTCCAGCTTTCATCCTTCTTTGGCACCAAGAGGACTAGCACAGCACATGGACTCATACTTTCTCGGATATAGCCTTTATCCATGAGTTCTCCAATCTGGTTTTGTAGTTCCTTAGTCTCCACAGGATTGGTTCTATAAGCTGGCCGGTTTGGCAAAGTGGCTCCTGGGACAAAATCAATTTGGTGTTCAATGCCACGGATGGGAGGTAAACCACTTGGGTTTTCCTCTGGAAACACATCATCATAGTCCTGCAAAAGCTGCTTAAGTTCACTTGGAAGCTCTAGTGTTTGATCAGTTTGGACCATTAGTGTTTCTTTAAACAAAAGCAAAATCAAAGTCTGTTGAGAGTTTATGCCTTTCTTTACCTGACTTGCCTTAGCAAAGAAATTGGAATTCTTAGCTTTGGTTTCTGAAGGAGGTTTCTCCTGATCATGGCTCTTCTCAAGCTGAATTTGGTCCTGGTGAACCTCATGAGGTGTTAAAGGAGCCAAAGTGATCTTCCTGCCTTGGTGTTCAAAGGAGTGGCGGTTGGTGAAGCCATCATGCACTGCCTTCTTGTCATACTGCCACGGCCGTCCCAACAGAATATGGCTGGCATCCAAGGGCAATACATCGCAGAGGATACTGTCCTCATACCGCCCAATGGTCAGAGACACTTCCACCTGGTCTTTTATTTACATCTCTCCCTCATCATTCAACCATTCCAATGTGTATGGCCGAGGATGCTTCCTTGTTTCCAAACCTAATTTGCTGACAAGAGACTCACTAGCAACATTAGTACATCTCCCACCATCAATAATTAAACTACATACCTTATCTTGGACAAGGAAACGGGTGTGGAAGAGGTTTTCTCTCTGAGCTCTGTCTTCAGCCTTAGCCTGAATGTTCAAGGCCTTTCTAGTGACTAGCAACTTCCCTTGGACCGGCAGATCTAGATCCTCTCCTGGTCTTTCATCAAAACAGGGCTGGTATCCTCTGTTTCTGGCTGAGACTCAATGTCTCGATTCTCCAGCAGAACCATAACTCGGTTGTTTGGACACTTGTCGGCATAGTGACTTAGCCCCTGGCACTTAAAACACTTGGTGGGCCTAGTTCTGCTTGTGGTTTCCATGGCTTCAGGCTTATCAAAACGTGAAGGCAGAGTGTTAGTTTTGAAAACAGAAGAACTTTGGGCAATGGCTTTACCTTTGTCTTGGACAGACGGCTTCGAAGGAGGTTTATAAGTGGTCCAGGAGAACCTGCTCCTTTTGGTCTGTTGCTCAATCAGGATAGCCTTGTGCAGCAACTCTTTTATGATGTCATACTCCTGGAGTTATATCCTTTCCTGAATGTCCCGGTTGAGTCCACCAATGAACCGCGCCAAGGTTGCTTCCAAGGTTTCTTCAATATCTGCCATGATCATCAAGATTTCCATCTCCTGAAAGTATTCCTCAACACTCTTTGTTCCTTGGTTGAGTCGCCTGAGCTTTTGGTGCAGGTCACAGCTGTAGTGGGTCGGAATGAACCGCTTTCTCATCAGTCCTGTGAGCTCTTCCTAGTTCGCGATGGGTCCTCCACCTGTTCTCCTCCTGAGTGTCAACACTTGATCATACCAGTTAATAGCATAGCCACTAAATTCAGCTGCAGCTAGCCTAACCTTTTTCAGCTCAGAGAAGTTTTGGCAATCAAAAATTAATTCAACCTTTCTTTCTCATTCAAGATAAGCATCAAGATCATTTTCAATACCATCATCAACTCTTTCAGCTTTTCTAGCAAAAAGATTTTTATTACCTCCATCTCGGAATCTATTACCTCTTCGGCCATGGTTGATGGAACGGATCTCCTCTGAGAATTCTTCCTCAATCTCATCATCTTCTTGACGGGTGGCTCTCCTTGGTTGCATCCTTCTGGACCGGTGGTAAGCTTGATTAGGCTGGGAAGGTTGAGGTTGAGAAGAAGCCTGGATCTCATCCTATCGGAGATGAAGTTGCTCTAGACCTGCATTCATCAAACGGGTCATAGTACCATTCAAGGCTTTCATTTGGACATTGGATAAACCTGTGTTGGAAGACTCAAGGTTGTCATGTCCTTGATACTCCATGGTCCCTGAAATACAGTTAGCAAACAAGTTAAATAAAAGACACTCAGTCTCTTTGTATTTGTTTCTCACCCATACAACTCACTGATTTTTACGCGATCACACAAAAATAACTCCCTCAAGGTTCCTTCTCTAAGATTCTAGGCAAGCACTTAGTCAAATCCAATAGATCTAAACAAACTTTCTCCCCAAAGAAAAGATAGAAAGAAGAAGAGAATTTTTTGTTTGGAATCCGAATTAACCAAATATCAGGCTGGATTTCTCCTCAGCCAGCTGGATTTCTCCTCAGCCAGCTGGATTTCTCCTCAGCCAGCAGGATTTCTCTTCCACCAGTTCACCAAGAAATAAAATGATTCAGATCTCTTTATATATATGCAGGAACAGAAATGAAAACTAAATGGTGAAGTAGATAAATGGCCCGGATTCTAGATAAAAAGAAAAGAAGTGTTTCAGATTTTGTGGAAATGAAAAGAAAGAACACAATTTAGAAAGAAATACCCCTTTAAGTGTGCTTTGATACCACTTTGATACAATCTACCAAGGAAAAACACTTGAATGAATGGTACTAAGGTTGGGATATGAACCGATCTGATGATGATCAAGCCGGAACTGGATTGATCGAGGTGGACCGTCAGAAGTGATGGTGATCTTCTGATATACCACGCCTTTGTCAGCCTTGAATATGACTCACCAAGACACTAACAAGGGAGTTGTATGGATATGACACACCAAACAACAAGAATGCTCAACAAAGTACAAAAGAGAGAAAATGCTCAAGAGAGTTTTTCTATACTTAGATGAAAAATGATAAAAAGGTACTTAGGTTTTTACAAGAGAAAAACTTAAATAGCTTGGCAAACAAAGGTATTTTCCCACGCCAAGGAAGCTGAAAAGACAAAGCATAAAAATGTCATGAAAATGGAATGACATAAAAAATGGATCGACGGTTTAATGAAGCTCAGCGTTTTGGTGGGTCGAATTCTTGCCCGGTGAAAATGTCATGAAGTCACGTGCAGAACGGTGAGTAATCGGGACGCGCATAAAATGTATCGAGACACGCGTTCGTCGGTTCGAGATGCGGACATGAGGTATCGAGGCGCAGGGGCTTTGTATCGAGACGCGGTGCATCAGCTCGAGACGCATCGGAACAGTCGGCAACTCCGTGATCGAGAAACGTCAGGACGTCGTGTTGGAGTTTCTTGCCCAGCGATCGGGTCATTGGCCCTGCCGATAGGTCAATTGCATCATCTCCGGGTGAGCTTGATTGTCCGGTACGGTGTTGGGCTCGAGTGTCTCGTCTATCTTCAAATTCAGCTCGAGTCATGGGCAACGTGTCTCGAGACAAAGCTTCATTATCAGCGGTTGGGCGGTAAATAATCTGGGTCCGGTCAGCAGAGCGATCGAGAGCTCGGTTAATGATGGATCTTTAAATCTCGGTTTGCATCGAGACGCGACTACGACTGGTACGGGCATCGTTACGATCATAAATCAGCTCATCCAAACCATCTCAAAATCTAGACCAAGACGCGGGTGTTCTGTCTCGAGACATCGACTCAGAAAGTGCCTTAGCTCGGTGAAAATGGTCTCCACTCACCAATGGCTTGGCTGGATTTTCCTCCAAGGATTCTTGTCCCTCCCGCGCATTATAACCTCCGGTTCCAGCTTTGGTTTCTGCATCCATGATTGTATCACTCGGGAAACCTCCATTCTACTTCAAGACATCGAATTTCCTTCTTGTTTAGCTCGATCAATCCCTCGTTTGTCTAGGCTTTCCTGCTCCGGTTCGTCCTGCATCCCTTGCTCCAAGCCATCGGATCGGTCCGAGTCACTTTTGTCCGGGACGTCGCTGAGATTCCTATCATTCCCCTCCTCTTGAAAAGAATTCGACCACGAATCTGGAACATCTGCCACATAAGGAGACAAGTCAGTTATATTGAAACTTGGTGAAATATCATACTTACCTTCCAAGTCAAGTTGATATGCATTCTTGTCCATTGTCTTTATCACCCGTAACGGTCCATCAATCCTCGGCATAAGTTTGGATTTTCTTTCTTCGAGAAATCTTTCCTTCCTTAGATACACCCACACGAGATCCCCCGGTTTGTAGGACACATCACGTCGGCTTTTTTGGCAAACTTCTGATACGCCTTGGTTTTCTTCTCGATGTTAAACCGAACTTGCTCATGTGACTTTTTCACCGCCTTGGCCTTTTGTTTTCCATCTGTATTAGTTCTTTCAATCACAGGCAATGGTAAAAGATCAAGTGGCGAGAGAGGATTAAATCTATAAACTACTTCAAATGGAGAATGCCTAGTTGCCGAATGCGTTGAATGATTATAGGCAATTTCTACATGTGGTAAGCATTCCTCCCATGTTCTAAGATTTTTCTTTACCAACGACCTAAACAAGGCTGATAATGAACGATTAACAACTTCGGTCTGGCCATCAGTCTGAGGATGACAAGTAGTAGAAAACAAAAGCTTTGTTCGTAACTTAGACCACAAGGTTTTCCAAAATAAACTAAGGAATTTGGCATCTCTATCTGAAATGATCGTTTTGGGCATTCCATGAAGTCTAACTATTTTTCTACAGAACAAGTCAGCTACATGCATGGCATCATCTGATTTTTGACAAGGAACAAAATGAGCCATTTTGGAAAACCTATCAACGATCACAAAAATTGATTCTTTGCCAGTCTTAGTCCTAGGCAATTCTAAAACGAAATCCATTGATATATCAGTCCATGGGTGTTCAGGAATTGGCAAAGGAGAGTACTTACCTTGCGGCTGGGCTGTGGACTTAGACTCCTTGCAGGTCACACATCGTGATGCATCCCTCAGAACCAGTACGAAGCCAACCAAACTGGTCCCAGCCATTGAGATGGAAAACATGAAGCTGAGGAAAGTAAAGGAAACCAGCAAGCTGAGTTCGGCCCAAATGGAGGTCCAGATCAGGCTTTCCAGCTCATTAAACACTTGGAGCACACACTCAACTAATCTAGGAGATACCACAAAGAAGAATCATCCAAAAATATTTTACCATGAAGAAGTTATGGAAGTTACAAGTCAGAGATTCTCCAAGGCACCCGATAAAGATCTACGACGATTAAAAGGAGCTTACCGACCTAACCAGGAGGGGTTAAGCTATAAAAAAACCTGTTCCGTAATCTTAACTCATCAAGGAATTATGGAGAGGAAGAATTGGTCCAAAAGCTTTTGATATGAGGAAGATATCTCACTTACAACCCGGCGGACCTCCAGTGAACCCGAAGGCGACCAACTTGTACTTATTGACTCATTCCGACCAAACCATCAAGAACCAATCAACGAATCCAACTGTTTTGGATTCTCACCTCATTATGGAAACCAGGAGAATTGGATTCATACCTAAATTCATTACGGTCTAAAAGTTATTCAACTTCTAAACCGGAGGATCCTCCACTTGCTTTATTTGGAAGCTCATGGATTCAATTGTCTACAGACAAGACTTTGGCGACCAGGAGAGACATCTAAGCATTCAGGAGACATATCTAAACATCCAGGAGAGTCAGCAATCATCTTACAATGCACCATCAACCAGAGGATCAGGCGGATCCCCCATTACTCACACTTACCATATTTGGAAGCATTCACACTTGGTGCCATTTGCTAGTCCTCCTTTACTTCTGTGATTTGGAAAACTTTTATNCCCCCCTCCCCCCCCCCCCCCAAACCGTCCAGATACAAAGGAGCCATCACTTTATATAATTGTTCTCTGATTTACTAGTTATTTGTCTAAAGACTAACTTTTCTTAAATTGTGATTTCCTTGCTTGTTCAAGCCTTGTAAGGATGTGTAGAGCTCTATATAAAGCTCCATATTGTCTCATTTGTAAACCAACCTTTGATGAAATTAAAGCTTGAATTTTCTTTGTTAAGAAAAGCACTTTGTATACCATTAAGAAATCTGGGATTTCTTATTATCATTGTGTGTATCAAGCTTCTTCCATCAAGCTTGTAGTGACCTTCACTCCATCCCTCACTCATCAAACCACCCACCATCCTTGTTGAAAGTGCCACACGGCCAGCAGCCAGGATCTATTCGACCACCTGCTTCCATCTTCATCATTCTACCGGACTAAACCAGGCGCCGCACGGCCGGATCAGTTCATCCATCTATCCACCAAGCACCCTCAGTTTCTGAGGCTGTATCACATCGGCTACAGATTCTCTCCACATCTCTCGACGAGCTGGATGACACTTTCCGAGAGTTCAGAGCTGAAAAGGATATGTGTTCAATGATCGAGGTGTATCGTCCAAACCACAAGGCTTTTGAACATGAAACAACTTGTAAAATGTTCTCAACTCAATTATCAACTCCTAGAAGAAGAATCAGATCAAATGAAGTTCATACGAAAACGTTATACCATCCACAAGTTGGGAGTTGCAGTCCAGCTCAGTACGGAAGCTTATAGTAGCTAGCTCGGTGTTTCCTGCACCAAAGCTACCGAGCTGGATGACATATGCCAGTCAGCTTGGTAAAATCAACCATTCTGGATACCGAGCTGGTCGACACCCTTCAGCATACTGAGCTAGACGCATCCCACGACTTATCAGAAGATTTCCTCTCATCCTGTATACCGAGCTGGACGACATCAGGAGCTTCAAGGCGTGATCCACGAGGAAGTTCTTTCTGAACACCATCTTCTCGTAGGATCAACTGTACTGCTGTAACTCTCTTGCATCGCCCCTCGGAAACATTAACCATTAACGATGAAACACGCGCTGAGGGAAACCCTAATTCTGAAGGTCAAAGCAATAACTTTCAGCCTGAGGATGTGGTAGATCTCTCAGATCGTGAAAACGATCTAACTGACGAAGAACTTGCTATCTTACGAGAGAAAGAAGAGACTCTTCAAGGACATGATGATGATTTCCACCGAGCAGTCCGAGAAAGCAAACTGGAAGAGTTACGCAGACAGCTAGTTGAAACTGCCGATGAGATGAAAGGGTTAAGTCCCAAGTCCATCGAGCAGCCAGTGACGCCCCTGAAATCAAACGTGTTCTCGAAGAGGCTCATAGAACTCCTTTCACGGACCAAATCACCAAAACTAGGCTTTCGACCCTACAATAGAACAACTGACCCCAAGGCTCACTTGACATCCTTTAGGATAGTCATGGGGCGTGCGAGGTTCAAAAAGGAAGAAGAGGACGGAGGTTACTGCCTCATGTTTGTTGAGAACCTCAAATACGATGCTCTCGACTGGTTCTCAAAGCTCGAATAGAACTCCATCGACAACTTCTCACAATTGTCTAAGGTGTTCTTTAAGCAGTACTATATGTACATGAACCAAGTAACCTCTGAGGCTGATCTTTGGGTGATATCCTAAGGCTAGAACGAAACCTTCAAAAATTTCATTGATCGATTCAAAGCCTTAGTCTCAAAGATCGATGGAGTAAGTGACAGAGCTCGAGGCACTCAAAAGGTCGCTATGGTATGAGTCTTGTTTCCGAGATGAGATGACACTTAATCCCACACCGACAATCCAGGATGCTCTTCATCGAGCTTCGGGATTCATCAAGCTCGAAGAAGACATTCGGGCAAACGAACGAAAACACCAAGCCAAGCCATCTAGCAAGAATGCGCTACCAGCTCCTAGCGCCTCATTAGGCAAGAAAGGGAGCTCGTACGTAAAATTCGAATCAAAAGGCAGAGCTCACAACGACCAAGTGGCACCAGGATCGTCCCAGGATGGACCATCCAAACCACAGTGGGGAACTGGATGAGGAAAGAATCCAAGCATCAGGACTCACAACAGCTCCACCTATGACAAGAAAGCCTACTGTGATCATCACAAGGCATACGGCCATTTAACTCTGAATTGCCGAACCTTAGGATCCAAGCTAACTAAAAAGCTCCTAGCTGGGGAACTCGGGGACATAGCGAAACTTTCTGTGATGGAAACTCACGACGAATCTGACCAGCAAGTGGAAACCGCAGACGAGCTACCCGATCAGGATCCAGAAAGACCTCCTCCGGAATCTCCAAAGCGTGGAAGGAAAAACGAAGAACCTGCTGGGGCAAATAAACGCAGAAAAGTTTACATGATCATGGGTGGATCTCGATATTACCCAGACACTGTTTCTGACCTCAAGGACTATCAAAGACAAGGAGAAACTGCCAAAAACTGGCCACAACCTGCTCCGCGTAATGACTTCCAAATCACATTCAAAGAGGAAGACGCAACTGAAATCCAGCATCCCAATAATGATCCACTCGTGGTTCAGCTGGTGATAAGCGACATCAACGTTGCTAGAGTCCTAATCGACACTGGGAGTTCAGTCGATGTCATCTTCCGAGATACTCTCCCAAGAATGGATGTCGATTTCTCCGAAATCGAGTCTATGCCAAAACCATTGACAGGTTTCACAGGCGAAACTACTATGCCTTAGGGAGTAACTAAGGTCGTAAAATTTGTGATAGCTGACCATCCAGTTATCTACAATGTCATCATGGGGATACCTTGGATAAACTCCATGCGAGCCATCCCCTCAACATACCATATATGCCTTGTTGGGGTCAAAGCCCACACTTCCGGAATTAACGATTAAAATATTTAAATATCGAAAAAGAATTTCTATATTTAGATATGAGTTCGGAGAAAGTTCATTTCGAACCACTCTGTCGATAACTCTGCAAAGAAAGTAAGAAAAACTGTCTTTCGAGAGTTTTCCCGAGGAATGGTTGAACTCGCAAATCGGTGAACAAAAGATGATCGGCTGGACGAAACGAGACAGCCAGCTCGGCATCAAGACCAGCTAGTGATACCGAGCTGACTGGCATCTCTCCATCATGTTCAGCTGATCGTTTCGTCCTTTGAACAATTCCTCCGATAAACCGACGAAAGTTACGGTTTTTCGAGTAAAAGGCAATCAACCAGGCTTTCAGGACAGCCAGCTCGGTGTTTTGGTAGTAAATCCTACCGAGTTGACTGACACACACGACCTGAATGCATGTTTTTCCAAGCACTTGCCACATAATGTCGATCTGGACAGCACAAAGCACTCAGCTCGGTACAAATCTACCGAGCTGGCTGTCATGATGCATCCAGCTCGGTATCACCAGCCCAATTTGGTACCAAGCTGGACAGCAAGATGCATCCAGCTCGGTAGAATCCTTCCCCACCTGGAAACCGAGCTGGATGACATTTTCCGAGAGTTCCGAGCTGATAAGGATATATGTTCAATGATCAAGGTGTATCTTCTAAACCATAAGGCTTTTGAACATGAAACCACTTGGAAAATGTTCTTAACTCAAACAGAGTTCATACGAGAAAGTTATGTGGTCGACAAGTTGGGCATTGCGGTCCAGATCGGTACGGAAGCTTGGAGCAGCAAAATGCATGTTTCCTTCACCATTCCTACCGAGCTGGACGGCATATGCTAGTCAGC